>JACXGK010000265.1:68544-101316 GCA_016801125.1 Novumbra hubbsi
CCAACCCAGGTCAGTGGTTCCCATGGCAGCCATACCTTAGACTCTCCAACCCAGGTCAGTGGTTCCCATGGCAGCCATACCTTAGACTCTCCAACCCAGGTCAGTGGTTCCCATGGCAGCCATACCTTAGACTCTCCAACCCAGGTCAGTGGTTCCCATGGCAGCCATACCTTAGACTCTCCAACCCAGGTCAGCTTGCCGTTGCTCCGCTTCTTAGTCTTGGCCTTGGACACCTTCTTCGGAGGAGCCTTCAGTACAGGCAACAGTTCTTCCTCTTCTATTATGGTCTCATCATCCTCAGCCTCCTTCACAGCCAGGTTGGGGCATCTTAGAGGGGGGGAGAAGGACATGCACATTAATTGGCTGCCAAACCCAGAGCAAGTGTTAGGGTGTGTGGCTGCAGACCTGGACCCAAAACACAGGTACAAAGCCGCCGGTCTGTTCATTAACGCAGGGCCTGGGGTAGGACAGGACACTGGAACCATTTCCACAGCCATGTCACAAGTCCTTGGTTACAGTTTAGAGCCCATTTTAGGTTTTTCCTATATAAAAACAAGGTGACCACCATCCCTCAATGTCCAACCACCTCTTTGTTGGCATGGTAAAACATGATTATGAGCACCATCCCTCAATGTCCAACCACCTCTTTGTTGGCATGGTAAAACATGATTATGAGCACCATCTCTCAATGTCCAACCACCTCTTTGTTGGCATGGTAAAACATGATTATGAGCACCATCTCTCAATGTCCAACCACCTCTTTGTTGGCATGGTAAAACATGATTATGTCCAACCACCTCTTTGTTGGCATGGTAAAACATGATTATGAGCACCAAACATGAGAGTGGAGTCAACATTCCATATAGACAATGTTGCCAGATGTGGTTTTCAAACAAAATTGGGCTATTTTTAATGCCAGTGCAGGCAAAAATTATTAGTGTCTGGGTGTCACATTACAGCCAAAGTCGACTGTTTACTGTCAATTAAACCTGGCAACCCTGCATACAGGACCTGTCCAGATAAAACGGAGGTAACTCCAGAAAAACATGCGGATCCTAGTTCTTTTACACCAAACATGTCAAAATTAAAATGAAACCCAATTCAATTCAGTAAAAACTATGGACCAGCACAACAGCAATGCCAAGCAAGCTGAAGGTCGGGAGGGGAGATTAACACTGAGGCGTCCAAGCAAGGTTAGAGGGGGGGGGGGGAGGAAACAACGCTACAATAGAGCTCTGTTTAGTTTTTATATGTGAGGCAAGTTAACAAAACAGCAATAAAAATAAAACGTGTTAATTACAAAGCCGATGAGAGATTTCATATTCTTTACAGAATTCCTAGAACCTCTAATAAACATTAGTTTTGATGATCAAGAGCTAAATGTTTTCAGCTGGCTCAGACAATGAGAAAAGGATATGCACTATGTTATAAGCATTGTGGAGCAAATGTGTTTTGAGGCTTAGTAAACCAGGTCCCAAAAAAAATTACAAATAAAAATCAGGCTGGATGCACTTAAATCCAACAAAATATTTACTAGTTATCCACAAGCAGATCAAAAAAAAAAAAAAAAAGTATTGTGGGAAAAAAACCTACATGCACACACACAAAAAAAAAAGCTTACAAACCTCCTCTTCTGGCAAGCCTGCTTGCTGCGGCCGCTACCCCCAAACTTGATCATGTCCTTACAGGCGGTGCAGTTGCCACAGTCAGGAGCCTGGCAAACCTGGATACGGGAGGAAAAAGCAGAACAGGATGGTTGGCATCTCACAGCCACAACTCTTCAATTAGGAATGGATGACTTCTCCAATCAGTCACACAAGCCCAGAGTGAGTGGAACCAACGGGCAATGCCAGAAGGCTGGTAGCGCCAAGCCTCATGGGAGTTATGAAGTCACCTCACAGACACCACAGCGCTGGCGTTTGATGCCGCCGTCCTTCTCATTCTGGTCGATCTGGTCAGAGAAGAAAGTGTCAAA
Source organism: Novumbra hubbsi (assembly GCA_016801125.1). Classification (NCBI taxonomy): domain Eukaryota; kingdom Metazoa; phylum Chordata; class Actinopteri; order Esociformes; family Umbridae; genus Novumbra; species Novumbra hubbsi. The sequence goes on from JACXGK010000265.1 coordinate 70,520, forward strand.
GATCTGGTAGACCAGCTTGGTGGTGGTGGCTCGGGTAGGCCCTCCTTTGCTGTCCTTCTCGATCTTGGTGGGATGACGGATGGCCTGTCTCCTGGCAGCTCTCCTGTGGAGGGAGAGGGGTCGGGTGGTTGGGCCTTCATTGGCAACGCATTAACAGACCCAAGATAGAGTCATGCTGTGTTTAAGCGCTTGGCAACCAGAAGGCCATGCTGACGAAGCCATGCAGTTGAGGTGTTTGATTAACAAGCAAACAGACAGGAATCAGAATGATCTTCACATGAACGTTCAGGGCTCCAATTTGTTAGAGTGCACAGAGAACAAACAAGCAAAAAGGATGTATTCAGACCGAAGGGCTGTAAAATACCTACCAGTACAACAGCATGCTGCATTTGGGAACGTCAAAAGTAGCGTTAAACACAGGAGCCCAGAGGAAATGTGCAGCAGGAAGACATTTCCCCCCCCCCCAACCTCCACCCCCTCCAAGTTCCCCTCAACATAAATCAGAATGGAAACTAAGACAACCCTGCTGGTTTAAGGTTTAGCAGTGTGGACCATAACACACTATCACCATGCTAGGAACACAGGATTCTCCTCCACTGACAATTCATAAAACACAATGCTACAATAGGACAGGGAGGGGTTTGTTTACAGTCTCTAGGGTAGGACTGTCACTATTTCAATGTTATGCCGCTAGTATCGTGTACGCATAATCAGTTCGTAACAATACCCTGTGGTAAATCCGGAGATCATTCTTCGGATTTGCGCCCCACATTTCTGTAGCAAACCCAGCAATATCCCTCTTAAAATTGTGCTTCTCACCTCTACCAATTTGTCTTATAATTAAGTGTGCCCAGAGCGGTGCAGTTGTGTTCATCTTTAAACCACCACTGAATCAATGTGGGTAACAATTGAGGTTTACGAAACACCACCGCAGAGCAACGACAATAACATTTCCCTGCACATGGTGCCAGATATTACAGCCTAGTTATTAGAGACATCCTCCATCTCTATCCATACATTTGAATGCACCTTATCCAGTCAGAAAATATTGACTAAACACAATATTAATGCTTGTGTTTCTTTATGTCAATCACACTGGATGCAACAGATTGAAGCACATTATTAAATGATAATGTTGCTAAATTACATTACGATACCTGGCAAAATTCAAACACTAGGTATAAACACACTGAAATTAAGAAGAAAATGAGTGAATGAACTGCGCCTATAACTTTCCACCAAGCAGCCAAATCTGCATATCAGTTACTAATATTGGCCTAAAAACCCATGATTGACTGAAGACAATGTCCTTGTGCAAAAGATATCGCAAGATTGTAGTCAATAAATAATCCCAATCAGGCAGTAATGGAATAATTGTGACAGCCCTACTCTAGGGAGGTAAAACCAGGAAGTACCAGGAGCTGGTCCTACCTCTTCCCCAGGGTGACCCCGGCCAGCTTGATCAGGTCCCTCATGCAGGGAGTGACTATGATGGGCTGCTCGTCAGAATCCCCGGCCTCGTCGTAGCTCTCCACCTGCTCCACTACGAACTGGGCGTGGCGCAGTAGCGTGTCCTCTGTAAAGCGGTTAAAGTTCAGACCAGCAGGGGGCACTGTGGTCTGAGGGGCAAAGCGGAAGGCCGGTTAAACAAGTCAGTACAGGGGCACTGATGTCGCCATGTGGCAAGTCAGCATGGGGGTAGTGTTCTTTAAGAAGCAGCAAGAGTGAATCTGAAACGTTCACATGACAAGCGGCAGTGTGGACACTTAACGTCCTCCTGGTTAAACTTCCCACCTCAATCTTGTTCAGGAGGTCTTCATAGCTAACGTCAGGGTTCTTCTGCAGAAACTCTACCACCATCTTGCTCATGTAGATCTTCTCCTGCATCACAGCAAAGATGGGGGCATACTCCTCACTAGGGTCCATCAGGATGTAGTCAGCAAAGGCTGGGGGGGTAGAGTTTGTCATACACACCTGTATTAGAAAAAAGGTTTCACTGTTCTACCCACTTAAACCTAAAGAGGATTTTGAGATTACCTGTAGTGAATCCAATTAAGGCCTTCTCTCCACCATCAAAACCAGTGATCCACCAGGCATTGATGGGACCAAGCTTTTTGGCTGGGACACCACCTACATTAGTAGTTGGCCAGAAGATAATCATTCCAGTCCACAATTAACACACGGAGAAAAAATACCAAATCTGCCTGAAACTGTTTTAAGATAAATGTGAAAAAGGTGATCTTGTAAAACAGGTGGAGGCATTACCGTCCATGCACGGGTTGTCATCATAGATTGGCTTGACCGCACAGCTGAAGTACAGCTCGACATTCTTCTCGATGAGCCCAGAATCAAACGGACACAGGTGGCCGTGCTTGTCATAGACACTGTAGAGAAAAATAACATGCAGAAAACAGACGAAACAACTGATGCCCGCCCCCCCCCTTTAAAAGGAGAGAAAAAAAAAAAGACAAAAGGATTATTTACCAGAAGTTGGTAATCTTGTGCTGGGGTAGTTCTTCGTAGTTCTCAAAGCCATCTTCATTTGAGTCGAATAGAGAAAGTCGCTCATCTGTTAACATTTCCGGCTCATCCAGCTGCAAGTATACATAACATGATTAACTACAATGTATAGAAACCTAGAAAATATGCATAAACTGTTTCACCCCCTAAAAATAGATTTTTAGTACAGTTCATAAACACCCAGTTGGGTATCAACTCGACAGCATTACACCCTTGATATTCACCGCATTATCAGGATCTCCTTGAAATAACTTAAGGTCTGAATCATCCAGATACTGCCTGCAGTCTGGACACTTAGGGGGCGGAGTCTGAAACAGGGGAGAATCAGTGAGACAATTTTATTGGCCATTCAGGATGGACATTTATTTGGCTTCACCACACAATGGTAAAACATCAAAAATGTTCAATCATTCATACGGAGTTAAAAAATGATATTTATATAGTCATTCATAGCTAAACACTGCACAGAAAATGTAGGCATACTCAAAACTTGTATGCATTTGAAATAATGAACGGCTGTTCAGAGAGTGGGTGGTGTTGGCAGGCGATTGGCACTGATGACCAGCCCCTTTGTCTCGTTCTCATTAATGTGAAGGTTGCCACCTGACAAGGCACCAACCTTGAAGATCGCCAACTTGATCAAAACTGCCCTCATCCAATTTCACAATCTGTTAAAGTAATGTCCCACCAGGACCATAGAACCCACATTCTAAAAGGCTTAATACACTTAATCAGCAGTGGAAGGAAAGGTCCCAGGTCACACTGCACATGGTTCTTTAGGGGGTTTCTTTATGAGGCCCCCCTTCTGGCAGTCGGTTAAAGACCTTAAGCCTACAAAACCAGTTGACATCGAGGTGCAGTAGTTGATGCACAGGGTGATTGAGCCGAGGCTTAATAATTATAGTAACGAAAATCAGAGGGGCCAACAGCATTGCACCTTTTTTGAACAACCATTCATCAACTTAATAAAACCGTATGCAAATTCCAGAGGCCGGGCTTCACGTGCAAGAAGCAGTCCTGCACACAGAATAAAAACATGTATACATCGTGTTTGCGTCCCTTTCAAAGCACAGTATACATGCAACTCAATACATGTAATAACAAAATGCAGAATAGCATTTGTGGTTTGAAAGCCGCAGGAACGTCCTCACCTTAGGGGCAGCCATCGGCTTGGTCTTCTCAATAGTTGCGTCCTGTGCGATCGTCCTGAAAGGAAAAGAAGACAGTGACCACGAGCATTAAGGCCAACAGCACATTGTAAAGGGCTGATAGGAAGGCCTTACTTGTCGTCAGACTCCACTTTAAGACGCTTTTCGTCCTGGGTCTACAAGAGACAGAAACGATTAGTAGGGGGACAAAGCATAATGACAGGTGAGGGACAGGTGACACTATATGCCCTCCCTCACCTCCTCCAACTCCTCAGTATCCTGTGCCTCTTCTCTCCCCTCTTCCACTGCCCCATTGGTCACCTCTCCGTTCACCTCATCGGACTTGCGCTTTTGACTGAAAGGGAAAGACATGATGTTGCCTCATGAACAGGACGCAAGGAAAACGATGATCAAACCAGACAAAGAACTAGTACTCACACTTTAGAGAACATTGATAAGATGGTAGGCTGGTTCCCAGAGGCAGATGTCCTTGTGACTCTGGATCCAGGAGACTCTGGACAAAAAGTAAACAATGTCAACAATACCGCAACAGTTTCATATGCCTCTGGGCCAGAACCCTCATTCCCCAAATGTACAGGCTGTCTCGATGCGTGCCAAGTGACAGCAAATACCAGAGCAACAAGAGACATTACTCAAGAGATTTATAGATTTATCCAGAGAGGCACATCATCTTTACAGCCAATCCTACTCACTCTTGGGCTCAGAGTCAGACTTGCTCTTCCGTACTCCTTTGCTTTTGGGGGCAGATGGAGACTTGATGGCAACAGCGTCATCTTGGACATCCATGGATCCCTCTTCCCTTTCCCCCTTGGGAGAGGTGCCATTTGTTGTAGAGCCATTGGTTTTGCCATTGTGCTCCGTGCCGTCCATGTGTGAGCCATTCTCCACATGCAGCGCCTGTCCCAAAAGGGCCTTCACCTTAGAGAGGTAGCCATCCTGAGGGGAACATCCAGATCCTGATCACTGTCACGTATGCAAATATGTCTCGAACATCTGAGAAGTGCAGAATCCAAAATACCCCCCACCTGGAATGTCAACCATGTACTTGTGCTACACTGGCGAGTACACATCAATTATTCAATGTGGACATTTAAGTTGCTCATTATGGATGGGAAAACAATGCACAAGCTATAAAATATTTGCAATCCAGGATGATACTAAATGTTTCCAGAAACAACTTCGCTAGCATATATTACACTTAACCCCAGTGGTTTATGAAACATAAGGCAACATGCACATTTCAAAGCCTACTGTCAAAAACAGGAATTCACTGGGTACTCAGTTAGATTGATGAAAAACCTAATTGATTTCATCACACATGATCAATGAATGATACTGAAAAACAAAACAGCAGTTGCTCGGGTTCTGCCTGGATAAAGTCTTGAGACAGAACTAGGGATGAAAGTTCGGGTTCACTGTAACATCCCTGACCGTTAGCATTTAAACTGTTATTAAAACAGTGTTTGAAAACCTCACAGTAAATACGGTCCAATATCAAACAAAGTTAACAACATTCTGGAACAGGTTCAGCATGCCACATGGGTTTTGTTGTGTGAAAACAGTGAAAGGCCATGACCACATTCAGAAGACTTAAAGCCTTCAAAGAGAACCAAGTCTGGAGTGGTGGTATTTTGGTTTTTACAAGAGCGATGAGAAATGTAATCAAAGACCCGATCTGCACCCACCCACTACTTTATAGCAAACGCACGGTAAATTAAACAGGATGGTGTAAATATGCTGCCACTCACACTTGAATCTTAAGAAAAACATTCATACATACAGTTTTTAAGACCAGAAGCACTTTAATACTTTATGAAAGACAGAACAGACGTACAATCAGCGATGTTCGTTTGATTTCTTTACATAAGGTTCTTACATACTGCTTTACTTGTGTTGCTTTTATACAAACATTTAATTTGCTTACTCAAGTTTGTGTTCATTAAAACATGCATGAGCACCTTCTTTAAGGTCATTATTATAATAATGTAAATGCACAATGTCTTATTGCTTTGAAGGTTTTCAATAAACTTTAAACGGATTTCAGAGAGAGTATCAGCACTTTCTGAACAGCACATTTTAATACGACGATAACACTGATAATTTTGGACACTAACCATGATATGAAATGTTCATACCGTTTAATCTCCAGAGATGACACATTGTTTACATTAATTCATTAGTGACATGACAGCAAATCTGCTAGTGAAAACAATACTTCTTGATACAAATTAAAATAAATGATAAAAATACTTTTTAGGCGGCTAATGGACTGTTAAGGCCACATTTCAGTTAGACCGACAACTCACCATAGAAATCTCTGAACTTTTCATTTTAGCTTTTAAGTTGTTGAGTTGGTCCTGTGCATCTGCATGAAGGAAGTCCTGCAGCAATTTCACCTTCTCTTTGACACAGTCCTACAAAGAAGTGACTGGTTTAAGGAATATTTTTGAAATATGCACTCTACATTACTGAAACATAAAAAAATTGATATTCGTTGACTTCCAGGTCATTGTTCAATAGTGAAATTAAGTATTCCACAACCCGAACCAAAATGTCCAAGATCACTCACCTCATCCGAGATCCCATCGGTATCATTTTCCAACACCTGCAGCCTGCAAGTAAAAACAAGGCATTAACCTACTTCAAACACCTACATACAAAATCAAATCCAAAATTCATTGCGACTTCAGTTCACAGGTTACCAATGAGATAAGAGTTCATATGAATAAACAAAAATATTTGTTATGGATAAATACTCTAGCAACCAATCTAGTTAAAACGGGTCATGTTAACTGGCTAGCTACCGTTTTACAATCAGTGATAACTAGCTGTCGTTTACTGAACGAAAATGTTTACAATATTATTAATACCAATATCATGCACGTCTCCAATATTGGACCTGGACTCAGCAGCTGACGTGAGCCATAATGTTTTATTTGGCGCCAAATCTATTCCCATACACGGCGCATCTTTGGTACAGCTAGCTGTCCTTAGAAATGCCGTTGGATAGGCAAACTGGATGGAAGAGGCTAACAGCTCACCTAACTGGATAACTAGCGGCTTCAACATGGGTATATGGATTCGCATCATTGTGCACAAGCCACAAATCGCCACGCATGTAATAGTGCATTGGGTGGTGTAATGAAAATACGTGTGCATGTATGTTTGTCTAGTTGACCCGACAACGGAAAAAAAACACAATGACGTATAGCTAGCCAAACATTGACAGCACTGCAACATAGTAGCGTTTAGCTCTGTGCTAACTGACGTTAGCTTTTACCGTACCTTTTCCTGACATCCTCCGGCAGAGACAAGGAAGTCTTGGCTGGCATTTTAAATGTAAATGTGACGAAGTAAAATATAAAACGCGTGTAGATAAAAGCAAAAAAAATAAAACAAACAATCGTTAAAACAATGTGATAAAATCAGAGCTTTCTGAACAACAGTGCGAGTGTGGCAACTACTGTAGACTGGCTATATCATGCAGTTCAGGCGCGCGGGCCGTCTTTTCGCGCGGAAACCCGGGCATTTTGGGATTTACCATTATGTTGATTTATAGGTGAAACGCACTGATAATTAGCGATCACATTTGACAAATCAACGTATTGATTAAAGGTTGCACACATTCGACCGCCAATGCAAGCAATAAAGTACATTGATAGCATTAGCTGTTTGTTATTTTGCATTGTTTTCATTAATCTATAGAACATCGTAAATTGTTGACACCCCTATTGATTTGCTTACAACGTAACTGGTTCACCACAGTGAACATCTTTTCAAGGGAAACAGAAAATATTTACAAACACTAACGTAACGCACTTAACGTTGTTGGCTGTATTTTTGTACGCCATAGTGTGGCTTTATGAAGTGATTTGCTTGTGTATTTATGGAGACTGCTTTACAACTATTTTGGTAAAACGCACACGTGGGACGGCGGGGGCGTGGTTTGTTTATGTAGCTGGATAATCGTTTCAAATTGAGCGTTACATTCTCTGCCCATCTCAGACATAAGAGCTAACCACCTTGTTACTTTACAGTGAAGTTTCTTTGTAGTAGTGACAACATACCTTTAATTTGCCTTTGCAACATGCATCAAAAACAATTGAAGATGTGCCGTTTTATGTAATGCAAACCTCTGACAAATTCACACAAGGCAGCAATGACTTAATAGAACTCGCTTTCTGGAGATATATAGGAATTTTGCGTTATACACCCAAACACAGGTGATTCGTTCGTCATTTGGGGACTAATATTAAAACATTTCATACACTTTCGTCTAACGTGTTCTTAGCCTGGAAACAAGGGCACAAAATAATGCAAATGGCTCTTTCACCACAAGGTGTCACAATTGCATTTCAGTTCTTGTGTAGTCAATTTCTGGAGGCTGAGAGCATTTCAGCATGGGTCAGATCCAGGTTTACCATGCATGTTGATACCAGAAGACATCTGACAATTCGGTCCCCATAAAAAAAACGCTGGTCCCCACGTCTATTTCCAGGGTATGGTTTAGCGTAAAGCTTATAATGGGGCTTAATGCAAGAATTAGGGGTCGAGTTAGGCATTGGTGTTAGGTTTAGTGTCAGACGTAAAGGTTACGTTTAGAGATGAATGGTGGTTAATTAAGGTTAGGTGAGGCCATAGGAAATCATTTCTCTGCGCCCTACAAGTGAAAAAGAAACACGTCATGAAATTACATCTATACATGAATTGCTTCAAGGTATGCTTGCTTGCTTGTGTGTTCATGTCTTTATAATCTTATGCAGCTGTCTTTGCACACAGCGTAGACACCTACAGTTTTCTGGAGTCATATCCTGCTGTGGAGCACTGGAATAACTTGGCAGAGTTCCCAGCAAAATGCAGTCTCCTGGGGCTTATTCAGCCCATGTTCCCACCCAGAAATTCTGGACATCTGACAGCAAACAGGCCAGGCTCGCTCCCAAGGCCACACTCCCATTAGTCTCTCCCAGGCCTTGGCCTGTAGTCTACTCCCAAGGCCCGCCTGGAGACTCTTCCTCCCAGGACCCGTCTTAGTGGAGCTTCTAGAAAAACAACCACTCTCTTAAATAATCTTTTTCTAAAGTGCCACACCCCCCCTCTCTCTTAATGCCCCCCCCCACACGGTCTAACATTTTACACAATAACAACAACATAAATTGCTTTCCTACGTTAGGCTCCAAACGGTTACTGCTGTGCTGTTAGATGTAAAGTCCAAGATTAATGAGGCAAGTTTAATGCTAAGATTTCCATAGAGCTATTTCCTGTTGAAACAAGTATTTTCAGACTTTGTTGGAGCATGTTTGGATTAAATATCAGTTTTTGATGACATTTTAGGCAGACCTGTGGTATTGTTTAAAATGGCAATAGGCCTGGATTTCGAGGCGTCTCAGGACATGAAAAGTTAATTTAATCCCGTAGGCATTCTTCTACATGTACATACAGAAACAAAATATTTTTTATGCCCGTACATAAAAAAAAAACCATTCAAAACCCATTGCATTTTCATTACAATTTCTTTATTTTATAAAAAAGGAATGCAATAAACAAAAACATTTTATGTACCTCTATTAGTGTTTAGATTGTACCGATTGGACACAGGCAGCATGCTACTGGACACACAAGACTATTGCACACAAGACAATCCATACAGAACACAGTCCATACATACCCTAGATAGATACAGCCATACTCACAGGTACATACATGTTTATTCATATACTTATCATATAAATCATTCAGGGTTACGCAACATGTTGAAGGTGATAGGTGTCTTTACACAGACTAAATTATGTCTCTTGTTTCTAACCCAATGATAGAGCGGGGGGGGCCATCAGGAAGCGCTTTGAAGTGCTTTCATTATTTTTAATGGGATGGTCAAGCTCTTGAACATACTGTAAAGGCCCTGTTTATTATGAAGTTAAACAGTTGTAAAAGGGAGCATATCTGTTTAGATTCCAGGCTACAGCTGTCTGTCTGACCAGCAGGCTGTTTGAACCTGCATGGAACTATGATTACTACCAGAAGCGTGGCCAAGCGTGAGTGAGTGTGTCCTGACAAAGGTAAATGAAGTTCATCTTGAACAACAGGAACCACTCAATGAAACCCAGGATTTCCTGTGTCTCAAGGAAGTAACGTTTATGTAGGTCAGAAAATGAATAGGCTGACCTCTTGCCAGGAGGGAAAGCGACCCCCACACCCACACTTGAAACTGGATCAGATCCTCTCGTTTTTGTAATGGAAGAGGGATTAGTGGAACTGGGGAGGACCAGACGTGTTTACTCCGAACTAATCCTAGGTCTTCCAGTGTTTAACGTCACATCTACCTGGAATAGCTCAGTGGTGTCGTGTTATTTGCGGTGGTGGTGGGGTTTCAGGACTTCAGGACAGAGTGACCAACCCGGTTTAATCCCACTCTCTGTACATCAATGACAAATCAATTAACGATAATACTGTCAACGGTAGAGCTGTCAGGCTCCATACACTTCATACTTCCATTCAGCCGCTATCCCATGGAGCAAAGCCCAATAGAAAACAAAAAGCACATTGCCCACGCCTCCTGCAGAACTGTCAAGAGCAAAGTCTAGTTGGTTATGAGCCGCTGGACAGCTGTCATTGAATAAAATCAGCGCCTACCCACTTCAGGAAATGTGCTTTCTTATTTGGCCTTCCTCTTAGGAAACTGTTAGATTACAAAAGACAAGAATGAAAAGCGAAAAAAGCACGTTACACTGAGCAGAGAGAGGGTGCTAATAATCAAGCTGAACTTGCCGGAGTATACCAATACACATTAGTTCTCACAAAGGAGTTAGAATGTCATGCAATATATGATAGCAGAGTACTTCTGTTTTTGCAGTTAATCAAAAGGGATCTATGCATGTTTATATACGGGGATATAAGATGTAGCCCCATTTTAAGGGTAATTCTAGGGGTTGGCCTGCATAGAACTGACTGAGGGTTAGGCACCACCTCAGTGCTGCTGTATTTCTAAAGAAGCCATGACACATGAGTACTGTTGGTATGGATAAATACTTAATTCACTTAAGGATACTTTTGTGGTTTAACCTTTCAAAAAGATAACAGCCATAACAGATAATCACAAAATGGTTACACGTCTACAAAAGTGCAATATATGAAAGCTTTTCATTCTACAGGAGTTGTAAAAAGCCCAAACAACTTGGCATGACCAATTACCAGGATGTATTTTGTATTTGGTTCGTGTATTTGGATGTCAATAGGAGTCTGCATACATGTAATTGAGGATAGGCAGTACATCAATGTATTATTACAATCAAGACTCCCTCAACGCAGATTGTGACTTCACTCTGTGAAAGCTAACATCTCTAAGAAAAAGGATGTTTAAAACATAAAATATATACACATATATATATATATATATATATAAATATATATATACATATATACATATATACAGCTTCAACAACGATTGTTAATTCATTGAATGCAAGTGAATGGTCTGAAGGATGATTGTATTATCACACGCTTAAGTGGGGTGAATCTGTTGAATGACGATTGCGTTCACAAAGGTACCCACACAGGTATGATTGTAATTTGAGCGTCTACTCTGCTGTAACATCTCTCCAAACGAACAAACAGGCAGTGTCCGCTGCGTCTCGGGTTTGGAGTGAAGATGAGGGATGTGGGATCTCTCAGGTGTGCTTTCATCTTTAAGTCTCTCCACCTGTCCCCGAGCCCCAGCCCCGCCCCCTTCCCGATCACGCGAACACACTCTCTCACAGACCCCCAAACACTCTCTCACAGACCCCCAAACACTCCGTCTCTCAGACGGCCAAGCACACAAATGCACGGACACATTTGCGTTCACATATAGACACGCCCAATGCATAACAAAAGCCCCGGGTCAAGAGTTCATACGCAGGTGGTGCAGTCTGCCTGCATGATGGGCGTGCTTTGGGGTTCATGTTTGTGGGTGCAGTGCTCCAGAGAGCTGGAGCTTTTGAGGGGCACCAGGCACCGGTCGGCGGGGCGGCCGCTGGTCAGCAGGCCCCAGCAACACAACACGCGCAGGAACTCCCTCCTCATGTCTTTGCTGCGCAGCGTGTAGATCACCGGATTGAGTGCCGAGTTGAGAGTGGCCACGCCGAAGAATATCTCCGCCTTGGAGAGGATGGGGCAGTTCCCCCGGCTGCAGGACGTGTCCATGAGGAGGATGGTGAAGGCGGGTAGCCAGCACACGATGAAGACGCCCAGGACGATGGTGACCGTCTTCAACAGGGCGTAGGCGGCGGAGTTGGTGGCCTCCTGGTGGCTGGAGCGCACGATCAGGTAGATGCGCACGTAGAGGATCACGATGGAGAGCAGGATGAGGCTGAAGATGGTGACCACGAACAGGATGTAGCGCTTGGAGTACAGGGGCAGCACGGCTGAGCATTCGGACAGGTGGTCGATGCAGTTCCAGTAGATGATGGGCAGGCCTCCCAGGAGGATGGAGGTTCCCCAGCATGCCCCGATCAGCAGGAACATACGACTCGTCCTGTTGGAGCCGTACACCTTGACTTTGGTAATGGCGATGTAGCGCTCGATGGCGATGGCCAGCAGGCTGAAGACGGAGGCGGCCAGCGCGATGAAGGCCGTGCCCTCCCGGATGAACCACTGCACAGGTAACAACTCGAAGGTCCTCGGACCCGATAGGAAGATGTTGGCAATGTAGGCCGAGCCGGCCAGCAGGTCGGAGAAGGCCAGGTTCCCGATGAAGAAGAACATGGCCGAGTGGAATTTCTTGTTGCGGAACACGGCAGTGAGCACCAGCAGGTTCTCCAGGACGATTATGCTGCAGATGATGACGAAGACGATGTTGAGAGAGCTGAGCTGGGTCTTATCCTTGCGCTCCTCAACCTGCTTCTGGGTAATGTTCTTGGCAAACATATAGTGGGCCTGGATCAGGGTCCGGTTGTAGTACTGAGAATACCTGCCCTTCATGGCAACGAGGGGTTGGCAGAGCACGGTGGCTTTTCGGCAAAGAGTCATTTACACAGCGGCAGGTTGGAGACAGAGCTCATCTGGACCAGCGGTCATTCTCTCTGGACGAGACGGTCGGGGAGGCAGGGGGCAGGACGCAGGGCAGGCAGGCCAACTGGGGGGCGGGAATGAGGGACTGTGCCCGTCCCAGAGTCACTTCTCAGTTGCCCAGGAAGCCTGATTGGGTCACCTGCGGAGAAGGCAAAGGTCAAGAGAACAACAGGTCACAAACTGGAACTTTTGAATGGAGAAGGTTACCTCGACTAGAGGAGATGTACTCTAAATAAGTTGATCAGGGTTTCAAAGTGAAACAAAAATATGTTTATGATGAGGGGAAACTCCCAAAGAATCAGATGTTCAGTTAGTAGTATTTTAAAAAAGAATCTCTATTTGGGCTCAGTCGCAGTGTACAAAAATACTCAAGACAAAAAAGCCTTAATGTAGTTTCGGTCTTGCTGCGGCCTGAGGTACCTTGGCCTTCAAGATTATATCTGGTCTAAAATCTGAATCCAGACACTGGACACATTTTCTATCTGCCTAAAGTCACAGCGTCCAGAGCATTACACAGGAAGATCTGTCTGATTAACAGTGCTGCTGTTCTGCTGATAATACACAGTGTACTCTGTATCCATTCACTACATCTCTAGCTAAACACCCACACATGCAGACTGCTGATCTTTTTGGCTGTGCAAGACAGTAGGCCTGCTATAGAGAGATAAAGCGTTAGTGTGGGGTTTTGAGAGATTCCAAGCAGAAGACCATCGTCATAATAACCCACTATGAAGAATTTTCTGGGATCAAATGTGAAAATCAAAGTTTTAAGAAGGACAGTACGAGGAAAAAATACTTATATTTCCTAGATACCACACAAACATCTGCCCACCGTGGAGAGGGTTTGCTCATTGGCAAGATGTCTTGCAGATTATTTTTTATGTGAATTCAAAATTCTGCAGGTTGCAGCCTCAGAACCTAATTGTTAGCAGGCTAAAAATCCTACAGCAGCCAGGTCAGTGTATGGAGGACATTCCACTCACTACTTCCAAGCACTTGGCTGTCAACACTGTCCATTGTCTGGAGCACCATTCCACTCTGTTGAAGCACCTCTCTTAAACCCCAGTTTAGCAGCCTAGCTTAAGGATCAGGCAGGGCCAGGGGCAGGACTCCACATGATAACCCCCAACCACTGGAAAGCATGGGGGGTATGGTGGAGGAGTTAGTGGCTTTAATGGCGTATTAATTAACTTAAAGTAACAGAAAGTATCTTCCCACAGTCACGTGGTCCCATTGTTGTAAAAGCCCAAAGGTTGGTTTTACTGATGTGCACTGTTGCCTTGTAATCCACCATACACACTACATTCCATAACCAACCTGTTCATCTGAATGATGCAGTGGAGATTACGAATAACTATTACATTTGTGAACACATTTGTATACAAAAGCAAATGAAAGAAAAACTAGGCAACCCTAGTTCCGCAGAAGTGGTGAGCAAGGGAGGGGTTTGAAGAGCAGCTATTTTTGGGCCAATGCCTGCTTTGTGGTGAGATGTGGCCCACGCTCTGTTCCTGTGCTAATCACAAATCAAGTCTATGAAATGCCACTTGCGTATCAAATACGTGCCTTCACTGTGACAAATTAGAAACTGATGGTTAGCTATTACCAATACAATGACTGTCAACTACTTCTTCTGGATGTTAATAATGAGTTGGTTTCTGGAAACAATATTCACTGGTTGTATTAAAATTGTTCAAAATAGACAGAAGAGGAACAGAGTTCAAAATACTAATTGTTTGTATACAACTCCAAGAACATCGGTGGTGGGAAAAGTATGTATAGTATTTGTTTGAACATAATACATTTTTGTTGTTCGTTTTTTGCCTAGTTCACTTAATTCTTCACAAAGATCGATCATTCGGATTAGCTGAGAGAGAGAAATATGTTTTATTGCTTCTCAGTCCAACCCTTCAAACGATTTATTATGTTAGATATGTTGGTTGGAGCAACATAACCAGAAACTATTTAACAGGAAGTTACTGTAGCACCTTTTTTGCAGGTTAACTACTGAACCTTGTAGCCAGTCAAGTTTCAGTCTATCCTCAACTAATCCTAATGTATTTGGTCTGCCTGCAACACCACCTGTAACACCTCCAGCAACACCACCTATAAGAACCCCTGCAACACCACCCGTAACACCTCCAGCAACACCACCTATAAGAACCCCTGCAACACCACCCGTAACACCTCCAGCAACACCACCTATAAGAACCCCTGCAACACCACCCGTAACACCTCCAGCAACACCACCTGCAGCACCACCTGCAATGCCCTTCTCCAGTGTAAACGAGATGTACTGCAGGTCCTGGTCGCTAGGTGGGCAGTCTCACTGCTGTCCTGTGTACTGGGCCGTGACGGTTAAACCACAGTGTGTCTGGGCTGAGAGGGTCTGGGCTGGGGAAGTGGAGAGAGCAACGCAACCATGTGGAATGGCATCCAAACACAAAAGGCAGGCAGGAATCTGAGACATCTCTGGGACGCACACACACACACACCACCTAACAAATGCAACGTGTGAGCACACACACACACGCACGCAGCTGTTTCTGGCTGCCAATAATAATTCTCTACTGTTTCCTCAAGCAGGAACAAAGAACAATAGACCCCTTTAGTGCAGCGGTCCCCATTGGCCGGCCCATCAGCATCAATAACCCAGGCCGGGCCACGCTGGAGCCACTCCCTCCCGGGACAGGCTGCTGCCACCAGGACACACCCCTTCGGATGTATGCTGTTGTATCCTTGTCATCTTGTTTTATGTTATCTGTTTTTCGTACCATGTATCTTACTGCTGCTGACACAGCCAATTTCCGCTCTGGGGACCTTTCAACTTGACTCAATTCAATATGTTACTATTTCCACATCAGAACCATAGCATTGGGTCTCCTCCCTTCCCCTGGTTTCCTTGGACCATATAAAAGACAGGAATCAGAGCTTGAGGCTGAACTGCCCTGCCAGCTGCACCGGTGTAATTACATTAGGATACATGACAACTGCTGGTTGTAATGATGTTGTTACTGAAGCAGTCTATCTTAAACATCTCCCTTTACCGTGGTAAGATTTACCAGAAGATGGAGGAGATGATGTAATATTTTCATTTCGCCTCTGCTCATGTCTCTGTAAATTGTATCAGTCCAGTTTCTCAGGAGAAATGCCTGACTGCTTTGGGACTTTGTTTTTTCAGTGACCTGGAAGGCAGCTCAGGGCCCCCTGTCATGAACATGGAGGCCCCAGTGGGCCACGTGGCATCTCTGTCGCTGACTGATTTGACAGCCCGTGAAACCTGACGGGCTGGTTTGCAGGGGAGCGGTGATCTGCCCGGCCCAACCTGACGCCAGGGTCCAGACACCTCCACAGTGACGAGGTGAAACCGATGCCCCGCTCCAGTCGTTCATGTCGCAAGCAACCTACACACTGTTTATCTCTCACAACAGCATTGTCATTTCTCTCACAGTCACAGCACATAAGCACAAGGCTCACCACCAACGGCCAAAACGCAAACGCCACCCGAAACTGCCTCGACACATTACTTCTGTCACTTCGACAGCAGTCATGTTTTACCCTGGTACCTGAACAAAAACCTCAGGCTTCTTTTTGTCTGCGGCTGAATTGCCTGAACTTCCTCCCATTAGCAGTGAATGGTCTGTACTGCAGCACTGGCTAATTCAGCAATGCAGGCTGGAGAAGGGCAGCTCAGTATGTGTGGAGCGGTTGGGCACATGTGGCTGCAGCTATAAGCAGACCGGAGGAAGTGCTGGCGCTGATGGAGCAAAATGTTCTGACCAGACTACCACAGCCCTGAGAGAAGTGAGACAGAAGAGAAATATCTACACCCTTCTTTCTGATTGGAAGAATTGATCCATGTGGATTCATTGAGAGGTAGAGATGGAAGAACAGAACCAAGTCATGAAACTTAATGAATTTGTGGTACACTGTCAATTAATTCAGCAGACCTGTTGAGCAGAACTGACCTTAAGCTGCTGCTAATTTTCCAGCAGTAAGCGGTGTCATTGTCACGTTTTGATCCTGGCGCATTTGCGACAGTTCTGACAATGTCATGGTGAGGAAGGCAGATAGATAGTTAGGACACTGGTACACATCTGCTGTAATAGAAGCAGTCACTGGTTCCACGATTGTATATAAAAAAAAAACGACCATCTATTTTCTGCTTCAGTGGTAGGGGGTAGTGGAGTAGTCGGCTTCTGATATCTTACTTCTGAATTAAACGGTTCATGAGCACAAACGTTTTATTTTGGAGGAATTGATTTTAGATCTGGCTGAGCACTTCAGAAGGGGTTCTGGCATATCGTGTGCAGATTTATCCTCAGGATGGAAGCAATCAGCTAGTTACGGTAGTTTACTACAGGGCATTTTTTGGGGTATTTATGGAACAATTATGACACAGGGACACCGATTTGCCAAATAATAAACTGTGAAGTAAAACCTACATAATAACAACTGTGAAATTGAACGTATTACAATGTAGTAATGTATACTACACTGCACTTCAAATATGAACTAAACAAACGGGTAACTACATTTCAAGAGCATCCAAGAGCAATGATCTAAACCGAAAGAGGACAGGTTTCAGGTACCTGTCAGAAGAGCCAGAAGAGGCAATGTTAAATGGAGAGAGCCGGAGAAAAGAGGGACTAAAGAGACTGAAAAGGCTAGTCTGTTTTTACAGTTAGACCAGTATGTGGAAAGGAGGACAGTGGCATGTGGTTACAAACTGTGGTCAATACTACGATTTCCCATTTTTGCGTTTTCAGTTAATGACATTTCCTAACCCAATTACAGATTTCCTAACACAGTTATAATGACATACCGTACCGTGCAAAATCTCAGGCACCTGAAAGTCAAACTAAGGCATTTTTTGGGGGGGGTAGTAAGTGTAATATTAATAACATAAAAAAAAAATATATATATATGTATTTTTATCTTTTTTTTATCTGCATTTTTGTCAACCATGGATGTTTTAAATGGGCTATATAAGTAAATAGATTAATAGAAATATGTGAATATAATGTATATATATATGACAAACAAACTCTTACCTTCAAATACATTAGTTTACTTAGGCTTTCAGGTGCCTGAGACATTTACACAGTACTGTGCATACATTTCTCAAGAATATAGACTCTTCGCTTTCATTTGAAACCAAATGTTGTGCGCCTATGAACTTCACACTTATGTGCTCTTTGGTCCTTGGCCTACTGCCACTAAGTTTCTTTATTGGAAAAAAAGAATCCAAACACAATAAGTGCACAAACCGCAAATGTAAATTAGGGTGGAAAATGTGTTAAAAAAACGTCTAGATCAAAAAGCGAAAACTCATACGGACCTGGCAATAGAGAGTATGTTTAATGTACGGATGGAATAAGTGAGTGAGATGAAAGGACAGTTAACAGGCTACAGGGGAAACAAGTGACAGACAGATAGAGACTAGGCTTATCAGGTGTTATTCCAACAGACAGGAAGTTACGGTAACACCTTTTTCACCCCACATAATGTTGAACCATATATTAGTCTCTGTAAAAGGTTAGTCATAAAATAAATCATTCGGATGATTGAAGGAGTCTGAGCTATAAAACGATAACGACTGGAAGGCAAAGCTGCATAGCCTACAGCCCACCTGCCGAAAGATATGTCGCTCGTCGCCACGTATCTTATTCTACACCAACTGCACGTTTTGTAGGCCGCCACAGATCCTCCAGATGTCAATATCCTCTCTGCCTTACATAAGCAAAGCAGCTCCACACTTATCACGAAATATGTATCATGTACTACAAGAGACAAACGAGACATGGCATTTCTAGGATGGCAAAGATCTGCTGAAATCGGATACTTTTGGCACTAACCCCCACTGCCTCTGGCGATAGCTCGCTGCATCCCACCATGGTCCCCGGGTGTTGTTTTCCCTTTTCCCAGCAACACCCGATAAGCATCAATTAGCAGTGTGTGTGTGCGTGTGCGTGTGTGTGTGTGTGCAGCTGCCTGCTGTTGCTAGGCTACATGTCACCTGCTGTCACTGTAGCACTTTGCACCCACAACTACCCAGCCCACTTTTCTTAGGCTGCCAGGGTAACGCGATGAAGACGTGACTGGTTCAAGAGTTCGGCCACAACAACAAGTAATGCTCAATCGCAGTAAGACATGTAAGGAGGCACAAGCAGACACAAACACAAAAAACACGCACAAGGACACACATTTAAATCAAATAACGTCCACCGTGTGTCGATTAACTGCGGTGATTAGCACTAACGTCGTCTTAGGGCAGTTTACATTTCAGCCTAATCGTTCTGTTTGCCTTGTGAAGTCTTTTCTGTTTGTTTATCTAAATGACTCTGTGTGTTTACTGTTGAGCAGTTCTTGTGTGTGTGTGTGTTCTGTGACTATGTCTTCCTACGTCTAGAACATCCTGTAACATTATCTCTTTCTGCATCAGTCCTTTCACACCTTTTCTATCGCACGGTCACATTAAAGCTGTTGTGGTGGCATCACAGCACCAGACAGACACAGTCTATCCCCCAGGGTTTTGTCCTCCTAGCTAATCTCTCTGGATTTAAGAACAGCCAACAGGCAATGGGTTATTTTCATCCATCTTTGTGTCTCGCTGGGGAGGCCCTATCTCTGCACTGACTAGGCAGCTCACTGGGGAGGCCATATCTCTGCACTGACTGAACAGCTCACTGGGGAGGCCATATCTCTGCACAGACTGAACAGCTCACTGGGGAGGCCATATCTCTGCACTGACTGAACAGCTCACTGGGGAGGCCATATCTCTGCACAGACTGAACAGATCACTGTACACTGCTCTAAAATATTATGGGAACCCTAATCAGGTTTCAATAAACAAAATACATTAAAGATCAATTTTTTTTATCTGGATTGAGATGTTGGGTAAAGCGTTGAGAAGAATTACGTAACAACGATCAATGGAATTCCAAATTACCAACGGATTTAGGGCGGTTTTAGGGTCACACCAAAATCCAAAGTAAACAAATTCAAGCTGTTTCAACTTGCTTGAATTTCACACCGCAACTCATGTAACTCAGCAGTGCGTATGGCCCCCACATGCAGTGCGTATGGCCCCCACATGCAGTGCGTATGGCCCCCACATGCAGTGCATATGGCCCCCACATGCAGTGCGTATGGCCCCCACATGCAGTGCGTATGGCTCCCACATGCAGTGCGTATGGCCACCACATGCAGTGCGTATGGCCCCCACATGCACTCCCAACAACGTCTGTGCATGCTCCTGATGCGTATTGTATCCTAGGGGATCTCCTCCCGGACCTAGATCAGGAAGACCAGGAGGAACCCCCAGGACCCACTGCACCAGAGTAAGGTCTGACTATGGGTCAGTACCCAAAAGCCCAGTACCCAAAAGCAGTCAGGGTACCGTTGGCTAGCACAAATAAGTCTGTGCAACCTACCAGAGACATTCCTCCCCAAACCATCACTGACCCAAACCGTTCATGCTGGATGATGTTGCAGGCAGCATAACGTTCAAACCCACTTGCAACAGCAGGTATGGATGTGCCATCCTGGAAGAGCTGGACAGCCTGTGCAACCTGAATGGGCTGCAGGTACCGCCTCATGTTACCAGTACTGACAAGGACAAAATGCTAAACCAGAGAAGAATCAGTCAGGACAGAGACAGTAATTGTCTGTGGCCACCATCTGCAAACCCATTTCCTTTTTGTGGGTTGTCCTGCTGTTGACTCTCTAGTGCACCTGTTGTCATTTTCCTCGCTCAGGCTTCATAACTGGACAGATTGATATCCTTGACGTTTAATTAACTATGTGTTATAAGTGTTCCCTTCATTTTTTGAGCAGTGTAAGTCCTTTTTACACACAGTTGTCATGAAGTGCTTTTACTTACACACGTCAAAACTGATATTAAAAAAGCAGGAATAAAGATTATATCTCGGCAGAAACATTTCTAAAATTACAGTTCGGAAATTATCTGGCTTGCAATACTGTATATACTTCACTTAACAAGATAAAACATAAATCTGACATACTACACATGATAACAGGATACAACATAAATCTGACATACTACACATGATAACAGGATACAACATAAATCTGACATACTACACATGATAACAGGATACAACATAAATCTGACAAACTACATATGACAACAGGATACAACATAAATCTGACAAACTACATATGACAACAGGATACAACATAAATCTGACAAACTACATACGACAACAGGATACAACATAAATCTCACATCCTACACATAATAACAAGCTACACAAACACCTAACAGCCAGAAAAACACCAAGATTCGGAAAATCATCAATGTGGGACCACTGAAGATAGCGACGCTGTGTGTGTCTGAGTAGGTGGGTGTCTGTGGACTAACTTCTCACTTCAAACCACACAAAACCACTGACAATTCATTTTTAAGATTTCCTCAGACAAAATCCCCTGCCTGGGGATTGAACTTTCTCTACTGTACTATTGCTTTACTCAGTGGAATGTTAACTTTCTCCTGCCATTCATTATCGAGAACACTCCCATTCTCCTTGCTGGATAGAGTAAATGCCATTAAGATGGGTTTTTATTCTACAGTTGCTTGTTCTATTCCCCAGTGTCATCAAGGACTGTCACCCATATTCTACAGGTTCATAGTTATCATTGATGCTGACCTTAGATCTCAGATGTATGACAATTGCTGTGATTTGAAACTCCTGATAACCTTACTTGATTCTTGGCAATTCATTATCATCCACTCTTGAATCAGATCAGCTAGTTCAGCGCTAACATTTTCGGCTGTCTCAGATCACTGTATGTGCCTGTTCTTCTTTTCGAGAACCACTCCATTACCTCTTCTAACTCAGATAATGCTTTCAGTTGCTGGAGATTCCTTCATGATTTATACCAAAAATCTCCAAATTGGAATGCTGAAGAGGCCCACTACACTGGGTTAACTGCCTTGCTCAAGGGCAGAACAACCACATTTGCCCCCTTGTCTACTCTGGGTTTTGAAGTTGAAAGAAGGACTTTATAGTTAGTAGCTCTACGTTCCTAACTCCTATGCTAACTGCCTTTTTTATTTAATAAAACCTATTAAAGTAATAAATAAACTAATAACAAAACCTATTCAAGAAATACAATTTCTAACTAAATAATTGCACATACCATAGTCAAGAGTAAAAATATAAAGTCGAATTTGAATATAAGAACAACTTTTTTGTGACATCACTCTTACACATAAAGCTTTTTCCAATTAGCTGAATGACACACCCCTCTACTGTATAATATTCAGGCTACAGCACCTTTAAAGCTTGAGTAATTACATACAGAAAATGGGCAGGTCACGACAAGCATTCAACACAAGTAAAAGCCTTATTCGCACAGGACTAGTATTACTATAGACGGTCGGTTACGTAATTATTACCCCAGCTTGTCTGTTTTTCCAGTAGATGATTAGGACTGGATCACTACACCAAAACTACTGTCTGTAATGCTTTTTTTTTCAAGGCCTGTAGGCTGTTTTAGATGTGAAGATATTTCAACTTGTCTAGGTCTAACATATTAGCTGTAAAAATAATGTATTTACAGCAGATCCATAAACTTTCCCCAATATCACCCACAGGCAATGGGAAAGCTGACAAATCACATCTAAATCTAAGTAATTCATCTAAAAGCCATGTGTAAAGCACTTGTTTAACTCTCAAAAATAGGGATGTCCGATCATAAGAGAAAAATATTGCCAGTGGACTCAAGAGTTTCCACAAAAACATATTTTAGTGCTAGGATAATAACCTTCCTGCCAAGTGAAAATGACGGGCATGGCAGATTTGGCAGACTGAAACGATAGATGTGGTGTTTGGTGCTGGTGCTCCCAAATGTATTACCTGATATCCCTGAGCAAAATCAATCGGTAGCCCAGTACCCTAGTCAGACCCATTAGGCTTGACTTTGCAGCAAGTAATGTGAACATCTGCTACTGTGTTAGCGTGTGGTAGAAGGATCTATCTGTGTCTCTATCTCCACATCTTCCAGCCCCAGGGCTCAACAACACATGAATTGATTTGATATTCACAGCCATCACTGTAATATTGATCCCCCTGCCTGGTCCCAGAGTCAGAGAGAAGCTGAAGCAAAGCATCCCAGGTCCACTGAACCAGCAGAGTCAGAGAGATGCTAAGGCAGAGCGTCCCAGGTTCACTGAACCAGCAGTCAAAGAGATGCTAAGGCAGAGCGTTCCAGGTTCACTGAACCAGCAGAGTCAAAGAGATGCTAAGGCAGAGTGTTCCAGGTTCACTGAACCAGCAGAGTCAAAGAGATGCTAAGGCAGAGCGTCCCAGGTTCACTGAACCAGCAGAGTCAGAGAGAAGCTGAAGAAGAATGTCCCAGGTTTACTGAACCAGAGCCAGAGGGATTTTGACAGCGGAGCCTGGGGCAGAACTCGGAAGATACACACTGACCACTGTCATCCTATTGGTTAATAGTGGGTCTATGAGTCCTGTCTGCAGTCCCAAACAAAAGGGGGTTTCTCTGCGGCTTTCCATATGGAAAATACATACAACAGCCCGATTGTGAAGAATACATTACATGACATAAATATCCGCTACATGACCCCAGGGGTGGTCCTTGGGGCATGGGTCATGCAGTCTGTTGTGCACGGTGGTACCGGAGATGATCTGGGAGGAGAGGGTGAGACGATCATCTCCCTGCCTGCTGTTGTCTTTTATACACTGCTTAGTGCTGACATACATGCTGACAACTCCCACCGCTAAGCCATGCAGCCGTGGCTGCTGCACATACCAGGAGATAAACGCACACATCTGACACTTTAACACAATACAATACATGGTTTTGTTGTGCCTGTCCGGACAGACTAACCCTAACCCTAACCCTAACCCTAACCCTGTCCGGACAGACTAACCCTAACCCTAACCCTAACCCTATCCGGACAGACTAACCCTAACCCTAACCCTAACCCTAACCCTAACCCTATCCGGACAGACTAACCCTAACCCTAACCCTAACCCTAACCCTAACCCTATCCGGACAGACTAACCCTAACCTGCATAACAAATGCAAATCATGTCGTAAAGTACACACAAATATTCAACTGTTCAGAGCTCCATTAACCTAAAAAGCTAAATGAATCTGGTGAAACGTCCCTATTCTGGCACTGGACTTGGGAATGAGTAGTGAGAGTTACTTGGTGATGTCTGTGGTCTGACCTTTGTTATTCAGTACCGTACCAGAGTTGGCTGACGGACTGCAGTGGAACTCAGGCAGACAGTGTGAAGAGGCTCTTCTGCTGTGAGACTTTGCGGTGTTTATATGATTGCCTGGCAGCTGAGTGAATAATGAGGCTAAATGTAACAGAGGGTAGAGGAGAGAAAGTCTGAGGGAGCGGGGGGGGGGGTTGGGAAAGAAATGTAGGGGCTGTTTCTTTGTCATCTTGTAACGAGTACTGCCATAAGTTTAAACAAAGCACAGATAACTGATCGAATGTTGCAAAATCTCTGTATGAAGAGAGATTCCACAAGCAAGGCGAAAACTGAAAAGAGCTATGTTGCTTGCTTTGTGTAAACTTACCAGACCATTTGCCATACAAACACATTCTCCTGGCTCTTTGATGGGAGTTATAGTGTAGATAGTTGTAATGACGTATTAGTCCGGTCAATGGCCATTAAAACAACACTTTCTCACTACGTGATACAAAGCAAAAGTAGTATAGAGACAGAAATGGAAATTATGTTAAGTACTGTGACTAGACCACTTCTGTTTTTCTCTAGGTATTTCTCCATTTGTACATCACCCAAGACATGCAGACGTTTTAACTCGAAAGATAAAAATAGATACTTCTGTTACCACGGTAAATCATTGTTCTCGGACGTGTGTTCAATTGTTTTTGAAGGTTGCAGATTAATCAATGGCGTGGGTCTCCCCACTTCCCCAGTCTCCGTCATCAGCACATGAAAGTCTGAGCACAGCCTCCTGACGTCATGTAGTCTGCCGGTCAAAGAGATACCAAGGTAAAAAGAAGTCCTTTCGTGTCAGGCACCAGTCAGAGGGACCTTCCCCTGTATAACAGATTCTCTCACTCTTTTGGAGAGAGACTGAGAGGAGATGGAAAGACAGTGAGGTAAAGAGGGGAGAGGGTAATGGTGCCCCCGCAGAAGTTGATCACCCACATGATCGACAGCCCCTTCAATCTCCATTGGATGGGGGAGGGGTGGGGTTAAGGGAGGGGCGATGCCTCAGGGGAGGGGGTTGGGGAGGGGGGCCTTGGTGCGCCTTTAAGGCAATTACTGTAATACATTCACCCTGGGACCATTTCTGTCAACCATGTCCCACGGGGCACAGCGATTAATTATTCATGTATTTTACATCCACCAATCTGCATATTTATCCTTCTCCTAACACCATCATTTCAGATACCCACAATTCCCTCTCCTCGTCACCCCTTCTCCAACTTACCACAAAGATCAAAGCAAGAAGCCTCAAAGAGGTCATTAAAATCCCATCAGGAAGGATTGATTGGGATTTAGAAAGCATTAGGAGCAGACATGTTTCTGTGACACACTGAAAGAACGCCTGTCTGGTTACCGGCTCTTCTCGACATCAGCCAAAGTGTTGCACCTCAAAGGGTTATCTCACACAGAAATCAGAGCATAGGTAGTGGAAAAGGATGGCTGTATCCTGTTCTCACAACCGTGAGACACGCTAAAGTCACGCGGCGTCTCTCGTAAACCACAAGAACACGCATGGACAAATGTACACTCGCTGAGGTGCTAGCTTGGCTCTGTAAGGCTCTGAAACTGAAATGAACGCTAGCACACGGCTCAGGGGAGTTCCAGCAGGTCACATCGGTCCTGAGCCAGTATCCAGCTCCTGGGACACGAACAGAACTGGTTGTTCAGGATCAGAACCATTTAGCCATAAACAATGTCTCCCATTATGGGTGAAATCTGTGACAATCAACGGAGGAGGTCTCAGCGGACAAGATCCAGGGTGTTAGCTTCAAGTTTCAGCAGCGACGCTATTCTGCCACCTCCCTGGCTTGTTGTCTACACGGCGTAGTGTCCCCAGATGAATAAGACATGAATGCACACTGACGTTTCCTTTGTCCCGGTTCTCTTCCCCAGTTCTGCTCTGGTGCTTGAACATGGACTCCGCCCCGCCCCAGGTCCTCTTCTATTACCTGACTGGGATCATGTGGGTACGGCTTGGGCACAGCACCAGCAGGCTTGTGATGTCACGTGTGTGTGTGCATACAGGAGCACACACACACACATACGTGTTAATGTGTGGGGGCATTATAGTGGAGGACACCGAATGCTTTTAATGCACTTTGTTTATGTGTGTGCGCTATCGATATGGTTAAAGTGTGTGTGTGTCTGTGTGCGAACGAGAACCATTGCGTGATCCTGGACAGCGATCGGACGTCCGTAAACATCGAGGTGGTTTTTCAGTTCTTCTGCGGGTTCATGCTTTACAAGGTTTGTAGTGTGACCTTGCCTCACACAGGAAACACTGCAGGTAACAAACTCTGCACCTTTCATGTTAATGCTCAAACCCGACATCCCTAATGGAGCGCTTTTACACTGTTACCTCAATCGCAGAGCTGGGGCTAGACCCTTGACCTCGGTGGTGTATAAACTCACCGACTCCCTGTTTACCTGGTAACTAACCCTCACTCTCAGGTGCTGTCGCTGGGGATGTGCCATTGTGAGACCCTATTAGTTTTTTTCAAACACAAATGTTTTTGCTGATTGTGTTCATGCAGCCAAAAATACTCACCGCTTAACTCACTCCCATACACATTGAGCAAGACATTGTCTTCAGGCCTCAGAAACTGCAGAGGGAGCATTCGTCAGAAACGTGTCCCAACCCCAAAGGTCAGCACTTCATAACCAAATGTTGCAACAATAACCAGGTTCAGCACACAATACCCGGGTGCACATACACACACGCAGTGACCAGAAAGCCTGTGTCATTTCATACAGTTTTGCAATGTAAAACCAGAATGGGTCTAAGCTCAGGCTTACATTAGAATCCATGACACAGTTTAGCAATAGACCATTTAGACATTTGTGGCAAAAACAACAATACCCGGAGCTTTTCATGTTTCAGCGAGGACTTGTCTGGATGGCTATTAAACAAGACCCAAGAGCGTTGCAACATCACACAGACTTTGATAATGTGGGAGGAAGATCCAACATGTTATAGGGAATGTATTACGATATTTGAGGAGGGAAGTGTGTTGCCGCTAAGCACCCAGTGCAGACAGGCCATGACATGCGTGCCATACGATCCAGCTGCCTCCAGAGATTAAAGGTAGGCCATAGCACTGTGCTGGCTCTGGACCCTTAAGAAGTAACATGATATTTCTAGTTGATAAGACTGGCTTTAAGCTTTTGGGATCCAACATACATTTTGGACTGTGAGAAACTTGTGAAGAACATGAGAAATGGCGACATAGTGACATACTTATTTGGCATGGCTGTTATGTTTTGATACTTGCAGAAAAGTGTTGAGGTTTATGTGGGCAATGTAGATGGGTCATAAGCAATTTAGTAGTGCCACAATACCACACAGAGATGGCAGCAGGAAATAGAAGAAGTAAAATGACCGAATGTACCACTCATGAATGCGTCGTTCATTGTGCTGGATGAAAGCAAAGAATAAAAAAATGAAATGACAAGAAATGTATACCAATCACCAAAACAGCTGAATGGCAATCAGAGCAAGCATTTGATACTGAGTACAAGTGGGGGATGTATTTCCCCTCTCCATGGCCATAAAACACAGGGCTGATACACAATTGGTTAGATTTTTCTATTTAGACGGGTGTGAAAACATGCTTTCTATAGTGCAGGATACTTCAACATCAACAAAGCTCCCTGACACAGATACATAACAGGTTCAATACTTCCCGGGAATGGACACAGAATCATGTACCATAGAGTTTAGGAACAAGCGTATTTTGAGCTGATCTAATTTTGTGCTGTGCAGATGTGGAGTTATGGGCATTGAGAGAATGGCTTTTTTACTGGGAGCAGATCTCCAAGAGGTTCCAATATTTGACCATGTTTGTTTGAGACAAAAGCCGTCCATTTCCACTTGATCTGGAAGCTCCTATACAAAAATCTGAACAGTTGCATGACTCCAGTTCTAGTTCAGTCAAGTGAGAGTGGGTGTGTTTTTCTTTGTGCAGTTAATTTCCATTCCAATTTCACTATGTCAGTCAGTTAATAACTGAACTCCAGCCCACTGCAGAGTAAACACTCTTTCATCCATTTCTGACAGAGTAAGTGTCTGGCACTCTGCCAGATCTGTCTTTATTCATACTCACACATTAGAGCCCCGTCTCCTATATATTTATACTGTAAATGGGACTGTTAAAGCCTTAGTCAGCAGGTTTAACACAAGAACTTTAAACTGAGCTGCTCACACGTAAAGCAATCCAGAGAGACCTGACTCTAACTCCTTTTCACACTTCTCTCTGTGTGGGGATTGGAGGAGCATAGCTCTTCTCCCTTCTCTCTGTGGGGGGACTGGAGGAGCATAGCTCTTCTCCCTTCTATCTGTGGGGGGACTGGAGGAGCATAGCTCTTCTCCCTTCTCTCTGTGGGGGACCTGGAGGAGCATAGCTCTTCTCCCTTCTCTCTGTGGGGGGACTGGAGGAGCATAGCTCTTCTCCCTTCTCTCTGTGGGGGGACTGGAGGAGCGGTGCTCTTCTCCCTTCTCTCTGTGGGGGGACTGGAGGAGCGGTGCTCTTCTCCCTTCTCTCTGTGGGGGGACTGGAGGAGAATAGCTCTTCTCCCTTCTCTCTGTGGGGGGACTGGAGGAGAATAGCTCTTCTCCCTTCTCTCTGTGGGGGGATTGGAGCTTTTCTTCCAGCTGCACAAACAAAGCAGCTCAGAATAACAATGGCTGCCAAAATGAAGTTTTGAGGAGGAGGGGCTTCCTCTTCTCCATGTGTACCTGGTACAAAGTAACTGATGACATGACCACATTCTTGGGTTGACCGGACGTGAGGCAAACACCAACCAGACCACATGAATTACAGACTAAGCATGATTTGTACCAAAATCCCTTCAGTGATTTGTCAGGCATGCTGGTATGCCGCTGGTAGCATTAGGGTGTGTAAACATGGATACCTCCACGGTGAAGTGACTGGATGGGAAATGTAACAGGACCTTTTAAAGCTGCTGGATTTAGATTAGCCATCCTGGACCCCAAATATCCGCTGAATAAATATTTATAAAGTCAAACCCTAAGAGCATCGGACAGAGAGTCATTGGTGTTGGATAATGTTTGGAAATAGTTTTGTGCGTCTGTGTAAGGTTGGGAACCCAAGGAGAACAACATGCAGGCCATATAAGTGGCTGATCAAGGACACGCCCCTTTCTGGCTTTTGGCTCAAACGGCAACATGCTGCTGGCTGTATGTTGTGACTTGCACTTCTGCAGCTTGCAAACAGAAGGCGTCCATTTTGCTCCAGCTGCCACACCCAGGAGAAGGTTTTTTTTAGACAAGGCAAGGCAAGCAGAAGCTCCTTCCTTTAAAGTCAGTCGGCCAGAAGAACTAGATGTCCTTGGCACCACAGAGAACAGCCATTAATATCACTTATCACCTGAGCAATAAACACATTACCAAACACATTGTGCACGTTCTGTAAAAGCCAGATTACTGTTAAGATATATCGTCAGACATCCATGGGTTGACCTACTGAGAAATGTGCTTAATGTTTAAACAGACATTTTTTATTGGTTTGCTGTCAGATTAAGAGGGTCACAAAATGTTGTTGTGACAGCGTCATGACACTGGAAGGGTATTAGATCTTTTGGCTAATCAATGGAAGATGGAATACCAATGACAGAACTACATTTAAAATGAGAGTAACTCTGCAAATGGATAGGCCTGTTATTTAGCTGATAATATGATGGAAGTGTAGAAAACACAGTCAGCCCGAATAAGGTTTTATATTCACAATTAGCAAACACCAGTGTTAGCTTGCTAGTGTATAACTTCTCCCTGTTAGATGCAGTTCTGATTCTTATGTATAGAAGTCGTACTAGAATATAAAATAGACAATTACGAACAAGCCATAAGTTCGCAACAAGATTAAACAACCTCTCTATGCTTTCCGCTGTGACCACTCTCCCCGGCCGGAGCAGAAACCTCAGCATGCTTAAAGGGTGGCCCACACATAGACAGTCCTCCTTCCTCCCTCCACTCTGGTTCCAGTTGCTCCATCTTCCTTGACCCGACTCCCAGCCTGGCTGCAGAGGACTCCTCCACTTCCAGTTCCCACTGTTGCATTATCTTTCATTTATTTATCCGTCCATTTACCCTCCACATCCGTTTATTTATTCGCCAAACAATTCGATATGCGATTCTCACGCACTTCTAGCCGTTCAGAAGGGTCTGGTTACATTACACTAGTGACTCTGGGGCCCGTGGGGGAAACACAGTGAGCAGTGGTGGGACTGAGGCCGGGGAGGTCACAGCCCTTCCGGAAGCACCAAGCCCCTGCAGCATGATGTCACATTCTGCTCGACACCCTGGGGTTTTAGGCCAGGATATACCAAACCCACGCAAATGCACAACTGCTGACCATACACCCACTATGAAGTGGAAGGACTAATTCACCCAAAAACATGTCGAGGTTGAGATCTTTTCATGAGGTTTGTTCAGATGACTCTTCATCGATGTGTTCTCCTGGTTGCACCGCGTGTGCGGATCCTGCAGTCAAGTCCGAGGGGTGGATGCCGCCGGGTTGGAGCCCCTCATGGCAGCGCTCCAGGACCGTTACTTAGGCTCGAGAGATGAGAGTGTGTGAAGTGAATGTGTGTTAGCGGGGTGGGCGGAGGTCAGTAGTGGTGGCGTGGCGGGTTTTGTTCTGGAGTAATGAGCCGCCGCGTCACATGGTCCCAAGGCAGACGGCCGGCCGCCTGGTCAGGTTGTACATCCAGCCTGTCGGCCAGCCCCTCAGTCCACACATATTGGTCAGGTTGTACATCCAGCCTGTCGGCCAGCCCCTCAGTCCACACATATTGGTCAGGT
>JACXGK010000265.1:101416-129927 GCA_016801125.1 Novumbra hubbsi
GCCAGCCCCTCAGTCCACACATATTGGTCAGGTTGTACATCCAGCCTGTCGGCCAGCCCCTCAGTCCACACATATTGGTCAGGTTGTACATCCAGCCTGTCGGCCAGCCCCTCAGTCCACACATATTGGAAAACGTAGAACCCTAGTGGAAGCTCAACCTAGGCGTCCCTCCTGCATTCCAAAGAACACTTCCACAACATTACCATTAATGAACTTCCGACATTCCAACCGCGAACGCCTGATATATCTACTCCACATACTGTGCTCCCTATAAAGAGACAGTAAAACATTTAAACAACCTTGCCATTCTCAGTGTAAATAAAAATACCTCTTCAGCAAATAAAAATACCACTTATCACCACCTGTAATGTCCCATGATCATAAAAAATAACTACCTGATGCACCAAAGCTGTAATGTCAGAAATCAAAACAAGTTTTAGTAACTACCACAATGTAGCTAACTAATTAGCTGGAGCTGCAAACCGAAAAACAGAATTAGGCTAAACACACAAAGGCAGACGAAACAGTTGGAAGAAGATGAGACAGACTGAAGCAGAATAGAAAGTGAAAAGCAGACGAGACAGACAGGAGCAGAAGAGACAGACGCAGGCAAGACAGACTGAAGCAGATGAGGATGAGAAAATAAGAAGCAGACAAGACAGACAGAAGCAGACGAGACAGACAGAAGCAGAAGAGACAGACGCAGGCAAGACAGACTGAAGCAGATGAGACAGACAGAAGCAGACGAGACAGACAGAAGCAGAAGAGACAGACGCAGGCAAGACAGACTGAAGCAGATGAGACAGACAGAAGCAGACGAGACAGACAGAAGCAGATGAGACAGACAGAAGGACCCGAGATAAAAAGATGGCCATAAATATATGTAATGTAGCCACCCGTTTATTGTTCAGAAATGTCAGTGACATTGAAGCTTACGCAAGGGCAATGTCCCCTTCACTGCACTGGGGTATTGGGATTTGATTGTGAGATGTAGGCTTAGTAAGGAGCAGGGAGGGGCAGACCCCGGTGCTGCCCCATAGACAAGCATCATGCTTTTGTAGTGGATCCAAGCTTCAACTGAAGCCTTAACAACAGTGAGTTGCAGAAGTCCAAACGTGAAATGACATGTGGCTGGATTAGTTTCTATGCCTCTCACAATGTCAGGTAAGATTGTTACATTGTAGAGCATGAACTGGCAGGAGTGAGTAATCAACGATATTGTTTGCAAATAAAAAAAAATGTAGGTTCACACCCAGGCTCTTACATACTTGTGTACATACTAATTCACCCCCAGACTGTCACCGATGTGGGCTTTTTTCACATTTTTGCCCTGATAACAGGCTGGATGGCCTGTCTCCTCTTTATCCCGGAGGACGTGGTACCCATGGTTCTCGAACAAACATTTTGATATGTCAAACCGCAGGACAGTTATCCACAGTTAGCCATTGTGGCACTATTTGCCCGCGCAGTTTTAAAATAGGGTTTCTGTTTTCTGGCAGCGTATGTCATTATCGATTTGTTGGGTCTACCAGAGACACTTTAGTTTTTGCACATGTTTATTTTTTGCTATAAAAACTACTGATAACTATTACTGATACCAATTTAATTCATAGTCTATTTGTAATATGTTTTTTATGTATCTGATTATCAAAACAGGTGTTAATTGGATTTACATTTCCCAAAGTGTCCCAGGTCCCATTATTAAAAATATGCTTCTCTGACGCAAATTTGGCAACTAGCGTTGTTCATTTAAATAAAGCTGTTATAAAAACCCTCCTAGTCATGTAAACACAAAACAGGTGTACTGTGTATGTAAATGTGGCACTTTAAAACAGTGAAATTAGACTTTGTTTTTCCCGGTACACTGCCTTGCTGTCGCTTGTGTTGTGGTTTCCTGGGAGCTGACTGAGGTATTGTAGAAGATGAAAAACATTCAGATCTAGACTGCCTCTAAACCATCATCCTCTTCAACCTAGGCTACTCCTCCATCTTCAACTTTTTATAAAACCCTTGAACAACAGCAGCTGCGAAAAACTCATTTAAAAGATATCCATCATAAAACGCCTATGCTGTTTCCAATGAAGAGTTAAAATCACAGAATCTAGAAAAAAACATCTTAGAAGCCACAAACCTAGAGAGGAACTGGCAGGGTCAAATAATTACAATAGTGCTTATAAAGGAAACAAGACTTTCCGGGTGGGTTTTCATAGTGAAAGGTTTAATGTTTTAAAGTTGGGGGTGGGGTTGTTATACCGCTTTAATCACCATACTGGAGCGACGGACAACTGGAAACCAGTTCCTGATGATCAGGTAATTAGTAAGAGCAGGAACAAAAGCTTGTACCAACCAGTGGTTCTTTCTCCGTATTTGAAAACAAAAACCATGCTTTTTATTGACAGACGCGGACATCGTTTTTCACTTTTAAAAGTTTATATTTGTCTTTTGAAAAGTCTTTATATTTTCATATCTGAAGTTATTGATAGTTCATTAACCATAATCAAGGGAGCTGTGAATTAATAATGTAATGTAAGCAAGACACGTTTTGTAAGCCATTTGTTGCTCGTCCACATTATACTTCCGGACAAAATGCCAACTGATCGCAGGCTACAGTGAGATGCCAACAACCAATTATTTTCTCGCACCTTTGAATAGATAGATGAATCAGCTAGCCCTTAAGCCCAGGCCAAGTGCAGGCCCAAACCCAACATTGGGACAACATCCAGTCACACCCACAATCGCAGTCCCAGCTTTCCATCGCTGCTCTTTTAAGGAGCCACTAGTGTGGCGAGAAATGTGCAAAAACTACAGCGGGATACTCTAGCAAACTAGCGTAATTGAGGTTCTTTGTGAGATATACCTCAAAACATGTGGGATGAACATTGCAAAAGGGTTTGACCCCAATCCACCGGGTCAAGCAGAGGCATCAGGCATCCTATTCAAGTCTTTTGGAGTCATGACTTGAGCAGCAATCAAGCCCCCTACCCATCTCATATTATACCTTCAGGACACTGATTTAAATGAATTCATTATTATTCATGGAAAACTAAATATGATTAAATAACATACCGATTATTTGTCATTTCGGTGCATTTATATGCGCTCTTGTTCACAGCGGAGCCCAAACACAGCTGCCCTGCACCACAGTTCAGTACAAATACATGTATATGTTCTCATATCTTTCTCTGGTATTTCCCATCTGCATTTATGCTTTCTGTTAGTCTGGAGCTCTGTTGTCATTGGTTAGGCATCAGCTAATGTCATCAGTATCTTATAACATTTTACAGGCTAATGGCCAGCACATAGACGAGGTGAGTTAGTGAGTGACTACCTTCAGGAAGGAGAGGGGGAAGAGAGAGAATGATGGATCTTTTTATCAGGATAATACACACTAGTTCCTCCTTCTTATCAGCTTATCTATGTTTGAACGGATTCCCTTATAAATGGAGGATGACTGGATTAGTGACACCTAGAAATGTGTGTGTATTGTGTTTTGGGGTAATTATATTATTTCACAGATCAGAAAGTGTGCATGTAGTATGTATAACGGTATGTGTGTCACAGAAATGTGCAAGAAACTGTGCAACAAACACTATTTCAATATTTAAACTCATTCATCTTGGCCAAACTGTTGAATAACACACCATCACTGAGCTCAATCCATACAACCCAGACAAGGAGGACATATACAGTATTTTAATATAAATCCACTCAAAAAAGTGCCAACTCTACGTGTTTTTATAGTCTAGCCTGTGAAGTTTTATGTATAGAATAAGTAGACCTAGGTAGTAGCTTTTACAACACAATTATAAAGAATTCCGCGTTCTTTTGTGGTATCGATTTAATTTTTCTATTTCTGCCTTTTTATTCTACATAGTGTTAAACACTTAATCCATAACTATCATGGAAATTACGTCCAAACACCGCGCAAAAAGAGTGCTTGTGGTCCCTCGGACGCCCACCGAGGAACTCCAGTCAGGGTGAGTGGGCATAATGGAGCCTTTTGTCTTATTAATTCATCCTTTCGGAACAATGCACCCGTTACAGTGACGGATGAGCGGACCTCGACAACACCCGAGGGGAATACAGCAGGTCGTGCAACCGCTACGAGACGTGTAGGAGATCCCCTGCGAGGAGATCCTGGGGATCACAGCGCCCCCCACTCCTGCAAGCACAACGGACAACCTCCCTACAATACACATGGTGCAGGACTGAATCCGCACTACGGTGGGTTGTTAATATTTAATGAATCGTGTTAATCATTAAACACAACGTTCAAAAATATCTACTACGCGTAGATAAGTATATACAGTCACTGTAGGGTGAAGGGTATGTTGATGAAGGGTGAAACATATAGTTTCCACACTATAGAAACACTGGTAAGCCATCACTAAATACACCGCAACGCTGCCCTTAGATTCGTTGTACACTGTTGTAGATTTTAACACAATGAACGCAACTAAAGCCTTATTGAAATATATGTCAATGTCCTCAAATGTATAATTGCAAATGTTGTTGGGTAAAACAGAATATGTCGGTCATCCCGTAACAGGCATAATATGCGCTATTTTACCTAGCTTTCGCGTACTTCCATACACTCTACACAATGTTTATTTATATGATTTTAACCATGTCTACAAACTAGAAACATTAGCCTGATTGGTAGGGTATATCCACTTACCCCATGTGCGAATTCGATGTGTGCGGCGAAACCAAAGTATTACGCTGTGGCTGTTGTTGACAGAGTTCTAACATGTGGGTACCTATCTCCAAATCAATTGTTTTCAAAAGTTCACTTTGTTGGTGATCGCGGTCTTCAGAGTAGCGATCGCAAAGATCACGATCAAAAGTTCCGAGGGTGACTGGACAGTGTTCCTTGTCTAGTCATTGTTAAATCCATAGCTGGAACCACTCTGCCAAAAAAGGACGACTGAAAATTCAGTAGCAAAGACTAATGGCACTCAGTACAAAACATTTGAAAGTCAATGGCCGAGACTACTGTGGGCATATACTTTCTCCTTTGTTGCTCTATTTCCAGTGTCCGTGTGATTGTCCTTTCTCTAAACGAGAACAACAGCTCCACGGGCTACGGAACGTCAGGGAGGCGCGCGCACAATACGCGTTCTCAAACATAACATATGGAAACGTCCTACTTCATACTATGAACTCTAGTCTTATTGGCTGATAATGAACAGAAGATTTCCCCTTAATAATGTTCCGATAAAGACCTTTTATTTTTATTTGTAGTAAAATAATAACTACAGGACATGAAAAGTCTCCCCTTGGTATGTATTAAGTCCAGATGTTTTTGTTCTACCTCCTCACTTGCCTCGCGTAACCTGGGTGAACAGTCCATTGGCACAATCGACCTCCAAATCGTAATAAGATAGAAATCCCGGGCGAACTTCGACAGTTATGCAAATCTGTCTCTGAGGCTAATCTATTCCATGGAGACGTTCAGGGGCTTGTTAGGGATGATTGACTCTATACCCGCGTTATTAGACTGCATGCCAATGTTGTCAGTTAATAAATGGTCTTAACAATAATTTTTCACACATACGTTTTTTACGATGTGGAACTTTTCCACAAATTAAATGAAACTTTAAAAGACTTTTTGAGTTATTTTGTTTTGCTTGTTACTTTTCCAATTTCAGTAGGTGCCTTTGGCCAGGTCGTTATTACAAATGAGAATGTGTTCTCAATCTGTTTAGCCGACCTGGTAAATCAAGGGGAAATTTATGATATGGCAATGGATCTGCTGTTTGTCAATAAAGGGATGAGGCTAGTTGGGGCATGTTCTTTCAGTCATGATTTAACCAGGTGTCTGCCTTTAGCTTCGTGACATGATCCAGAGTGACATCAGAAACTATGACACATTACTTTTGCTGTTTAGTCATTTTGCAGACAGGGCAATTTAATCTATGAATCTAAAGAGTGCTTGGTGGTACAAGCACTTGAACTAGTAGTTAGTATGACTTACAACTTGGTGGTGAATTCAGCACCCAGATCAAAGAGTCCCTACTGTTTGTGTGTTTTCTAACCCTGAGTCATGTCAGCGTTCAGAGTTAAGCGTGAGTAGGGATGCTTTGAAAGACAGTGGGAAGCCCCCCCCCACCCACTGTGGTCTCTGTTTTACTCTGTACTTTTCACCTATACTTCACCTACTGCGGTGTGGGAGGTTTTCTCTCAAAAAAGAAGAAACATTATGAGCGTGTTCATTTATTGGAAATTAAGTTAACAAAAGGTTGAATTTTCACAGAAAATGTTTCCCTGGAGTTTCCTAACTGACATAATCAATTGATTTTATCCAGGGGGCTTATTTTTTCTTTCTTACTTATATAAGGGTCTTAAATCAATCCTTGAAAAATAAACACCTAAAATGGCACTACAATATGAAAATCTACTCGACACGATTATACAACCTTCAACACTCAACTTACGCAAGAACGTTCATATCTGGCACTGAAATGAGAACAGGTTGTTATTCATTGTTTTGACTGAATCCGTGTAATGATTGTTGCCACAAAGCGTCAGGGATATACAACATGTTTCTTTGTCATTGCACACTAACTAACAACCTTATTGGCAATTAAACGCTTGGTTTCCAAAAACTGCTCTGGCGTGAGTATTAGATTAAAATACTAGTATTATATGAGAACAAATTAAAACAAGTAAGAAATAAAAAAGACGAGTGGGGAAGTCTTACACTGGCCGTCAGCAGCGTTAAGCAGGTTTTAGCATGTAGTAATGTTTTTTAATGTCTTGCTTACCCACGCGATATGTCAGACATCGCTGGCACCATGTGGATTGAACTTGATGGAATCATCTTAGTTTGTCCTAGAGTGCTGGCTTTTACAAAATGACAGTGAATTGGCCTGCTGTGGAGCATCAAGTGATGGGGACTACATTTGTTTCCCTTTTCCCTCCATGGACCGGATGTTTCACGCCCCTGCGCCCCTCTGTTTGAATGACATTCTGAATCTACCGTGATTGTAAACCCTGACATCAGATCTTAATCCTTTTCATATGGTGTTTTAGTTAAGTATCGTGTTAATTCCTCGCCAAGCTAAGAACCTCAGGAACGGCGAATTACAAGAGGATAATGTCAATTCTATTTTGGCTTTATTTGGGAGATTCAATGAGCGAATAGTTTTGTTAGTAAAACCCATCTATGTAGATAAGTACATGTTGTGATTTCATCTAAAAAAAAAAAATTCTGACGTAGAGTGCGCCTCCTGTTCAACAGAGCCCCCACTGAGATTTGCAAGTGTGAAGTCAATTGTGTCAGAACTTTATCAAGTCTCGGTTTAGTGTGCACGCATATCACTCAATCGATGGACAAAATCCTGCGGGTTAAGTCTGGAATATGTCCATTTAAATTCAAACTCTCTGGAAACGAAGACGCAAACCACAGCATGTAGTGTTTTATTCTCTCTCTCGAAATGTAGACCTGCCTTAAGATGGGACAGGGAATTTTCCTGGTGGAGCACTGCAGAGTCTCATAGAGGGGGAGTGGAACGCCTCAACCCTGCAGCTCCCACTTAGCTCAGGGGAGGGGTCAAGAGCCCTGACCTCACTTCCTGTTAGGGCTACTCACAAGCATTCCATTGTCTGTGAGAATGTGACTGGTCTCTGGGGACTCCCCACATCTGGCAGCTGTTATTAAGGCCCTGCATCCCCCACCCCCACCCCCCCAGGAGGGGGATGCATTGACTGGATGGATGAAGCGTCCAGCACATTAACTCATTATCAGAACGCTGTTGTTTTAGGGGCGCACCTGTAACTGCCTCCTGGTTTGGGAGGATTCTGATTAGTCGTTACTGATGCATAATCCACCGGGTCCTGTGCAGTCCATTATAAAAGGGTTGGTTGCGGACGTGAATGGGCATTGGTT
This sequence comes from Novumbra hubbsi, assembly GCA_016801125.1. Classification (NCBI taxonomy): domain Eukaryota; kingdom Metazoa; phylum Chordata; class Actinopteri; order Esociformes; family Umbridae; genus Novumbra; species Novumbra hubbsi. Next base: position 109,308 of record JACXGK010000265.1, read on the forward strand.
GTATATATCAAACTCAATGAGCTAGACAACATACTCTTACTTGTATAATTATATGTCAACCTGTATTTTATTGCAATAACATTGAACTTGATTGGCTCATGGTATACCCTATGGCTAAGGATTGTATTCATAGACTGTGAATTTTGTTAAGCACGAGAATGTATCCATGGTATATTTGTCATTTATTCCATTCGAAAATCTTCTAGTCATTTTGATGCACCAGCCTTTTATGAGGTTACTTGGTTGTGTATACAAATCTCAAAAGCCCAGCCCACATATAGCCCATTATATTGGGAGACTGCAAAAGCTGCTGTGCTGAAGCCCACGACCATGTCAAGGGGGTGGATTTGATTGGAGAACGGGACATGGTCTCATGGTCAGCTACTCATCCAGTTCCTGATTAGCTCAAACTGCAATTTAAATTAAATGAATTATAGCAACAATGACTTTACATATGTATCATCAAAGGACTATATTCTAGTCCCCCTCTTGAGAATGTAAACTGGTTCCGTAACATTGCTGCGATTAGGAGCAGAGACCTCTTAGGTAGGCTGTGTGTGTGTGCTATTGATCCATTGAGATTGATCCTGGACCATGTCTCCATGGCTCTTTCTGTTTCAAAGTGCATTGACTCCTTTTCCAACCAACGGGTTAGTGAGTCTGATATTATGGACGTATTGGAAACAGACACAAATGGTAAAGCATACTGCTACAATGTGTAACCTATTCAACTGCGTTTCCCATTGGGCTGAAACCAAAATGGCTGCCTGTACCACATCTCCAACTTAATCACATTATTAGAACAAATTAAAGTTCTGAAATGTAATATATTTCCCTAGTTTTTTACCACAATGATAACGATATGCTAGGGGGCAAGCAGAAGTCAAGTGGTTTTAATTTTATATCTTGAAATGATTTACCTCCATGTATGACAATGTCTACTGATACCTAACTGACTGGTTCCTTGTTGACTTTGGAGTGAAACAAGGTTGCGTTGAAGCACCCATTCCTGTTCTCAGTGTACATTGATGATCTCACTCTTGCCATCAAAACTCTGGGAATAGGTGTCTGTCCTAACAATGGGGGAGTGTCTTCTCCTTCATATATGATCTTTTCTTGAAGATCATCTTCTTTAAAACAAAAGATGAGCTTCAAGAAAACTAATAACAAAACAATTGTTTTTAACTGGCGTAATCAATGGAAGTTTAAAATCAATGTGGATAGAACTAAGAAAGTGCACAACAGGAACTCAACACTGCCCAGAACACCATTTACTTGCACCTGAGGTCCAGACATTCGAGTTCTGAGTGGTAACAATATGTCTGTTAAGCACATAGCTAACCCAGGGAATCCTTGTTGCCATCTTGCTAGGAGTGAGGCAATGGATGGCCTACCTTTAAAATGTTCCACCAAACGGTTTGATTCATTGATGCTTGCAACCATGGGCAATGATGCAGCGCTATTTAAGTTGACTGTTTTGCCCACTGAGTTTGTGGGTTATGGTTTGAGCTTGATGCGTCTGTTTGTGGCCACTCACGTTTTAGTTGTTTTCAGTTTCTACTTTTGTCTCTATTCAAGAAAGTTTTTCTGTTGATACCTTTGAATAAATGATGGATTATCCAAGGATTCTGCACGTGTGTCCTACCTCCTGGCCCAAACGTGACACCGGCAAATTGTGGGCAAATACCATGCCAAGTGCTGTTCTTCACGACCGCCCTACCCCGTGTGGTTAGGTGTTTTACATTTTTGATTGTGCAGTATCCAGAATGAATGAAAATATATATATATATACTAAGTGAAACCTTTTTTAATACGTGCAATATGACTAAGCAGACGGCGGCAGAGATTATTTTAAAAATGATAGTACTGCTTTTGTATCAGAGAGCAGCGAAGTGGTGCCAACCGATAAGCAAACCAGAAAGTAAGAAATTGCGTGCCTAGTGCCTGTGGTTCTGTATTTTAGGTCAGAACCCATTTTACGTATAGTTTTATTCAATCTATGCAATAGGTTGTTCAGATATGCAATAATGCCTATGCCGCTTTTTTCAGTTTTTTACTAAGGTGTCTGAAATCACATTCAGTGAATAACAATGTGGTTTTAAGAAATAGCAGGTCTTTATGTTGTGTTGTGCGACAACACAAATAACATGTTCAAATCTTTCTAAATGATAGATTAATTTTTTTGTCATAAAAAGTCACAAATGCTGTCTTTATCTTTCTAAACAAAAAACTGTTCACAATACAGATAATGTCTGTCGTGTAAATGAACGTGGGTTGTTTCAATCAAGGGTTTGGATACGTCACCCATTTCTACCCATGTCAAGTGAGAACAAAAGTGATCTTTCCTGTTATATGAAAGTGAGAGAAAGCAAGAGAGAGACAAAAACGAAACTATTTCCAGTAATGTATGGTAAACAGTATGTCCCATTAAGCAGGAACAGATACATTGACTCTCCAACTCATCTCTGTACTTCCTCTCAGACCCAAAAAGGCAAAGTGCTATTAGAGAGTTCAATTTTTGTTTCCTTTGGTTCTACTTTTAGACAGTGGCCTTCCTTCACTAGGGAAGTATTTTGTACAGTCAAGCATAACTTTACTCATGCTCTATTTAAGTAAAAGGGGACTTTCCATCTCCAAAATGCTATTAATTTAACCTATTTTCTATGGTGTTTATTGATGCAAAGCTGTTGTTAACATTATGTATGGGAATTTCAGTTAGAAGGACCATCCTTTACAGTTAGAAGGGCCAAGCACAAGGTCAGTTTTTCCTTCTAGACTAAGAAATTATCCCGGTTCTATTTTGTGTGAGGAATCCTGAAATAAATCCATTGTATATTACTGTTAATATTAGCCTGTTTGGATTAGAAATAAACATCTGCTATATAGTGCCTTTAAAATGTATTCAGAGCAATTCCTTGCAGATCCTCTCAAGCTCAAGTCGGATTGGATTGGGAGTGTCGGTAAACTTCAGGTACCTTAGATATTCAGTGGGATTCGAGCCTTGATTTCGCCTAGACCACTCGAGGACCTTCAGAGACTTTTTCCCAAAGCCACTCCAGTGACCAGCCTTCACCTGTCGTGATGAAAGATAAATCCATGCCCCAGTGTGTACTGTGCCCTCATTGCATCTTGCCTCATCTTTCCTTCCATCAGTCTTGACCAGTCTCCCGGTTCCTGCCGCTAAGGAGCACCTCCATAGGAGGCACTCCCGCTTCATGCTTGACCTTAATTAGGGTATTAGCCAGGGGACCTTGTTTTCCCTTCTGTTGCTTTTTCTTTAGCCCAGAGTGGATCTTCTGAAGCCTTTTCATGCACCCCCTGACAACCCCTAAAGTGGCAGGTGAGCTAATTTTCCAAGGACATTCCGCTGCCCTTTCGCTGCTCCAGGCCAGGTGCCTTGGCCCATTGCTGGTGCAGTACGGAGCACACTTGTGTGTCGCGATATGTAACAATAGCTCTAACGAGAGACACGGGGGGAAGGATCTCCTCTCCCAATACTTCCTCTACTGAAGTATAAAGAGCACAGCGACAAAGCGTGGATGTGAACCTTCCTCTTTCCGCCAGAAAGTAAATCCAAAGTTAGAAATGTATATTTAACTCCATTTCGATGCTTGTGTTCTTTTGTAACTGAAGCCTGGTGACATAGAGAGATCTGATGATATCTATGACAATCAGAGTAAGTATACTTTCCTTTATCAATGCCATTCGTCGGCATAGTGTTTGGTTACATCATCTGTCTCTACCCATTTGTGGGCAGGTGAAAACAAGAGAGATATTTGTTGTTATATGAAATAATGATAACAATGATGTGCATAATGATGATAAAGATAATTTTTCTTGTGAAACACTGTTGGTTTACAGAATGACCGAAATCCTCACAACAGCATATACTTTTTTTAAAATAAGATGGGGCCCACGGTTATTCATGCAGTACTTCTGTTTGGCTTCACATTAGGACTAGTTTTACAGGTAACTTCAAGCAGATCCACGTCCAAGTCCACCACCTTTGGTTCAGTCTTGACACAATGGCAGCGCAGGGAGAACTGGGCCATTCTCAGCTGTAGACTAATAGGAATCGCATGCTTGCCTGCGATCACGGCTCAACACGATATTCTGCCCCCGTTACTTCGATTATAACACAGGGCTCATTCTGGGAATTGTCAGTTGGAGTTCAAATAAATCGATGTTCAAATCAATAGTTTTATGCCTTTTTCTTTTTTCTAGATAAACAGGCAACCCAGCAGCTTGGGCAGCTGCCACTCTGACAATCACTAAAACCAGAGCCATTTACCATCACCCGGGGGCACCGGGTGGTCCAATCAATTGGGAGAGCGGACTGGGTGCTGCTGGTGGCTGGTGGCGGCCGCACTCTGTGTGTGTGTGTGTGTTTAGTCAGCGAGTCAATGCAAAGTATTCTTGCTACCCCCATAGCCCTGAGCAGACAGAAATACGCAGTGGTGCTTCAAGTCAGATCGCTCGATCTCTTTCTCTCTCACAATGCTTTAAGTGTAGGTCATGTCACATAGCCCTGTCTGTTGTCCTCAGGTTATGTGGTAAAACGGGTCCCCCAGCTCCCCTGCTTCTTAACGAGTTCTAGTGTTACTGCCCTCTTATCTCTGGCTTGATCACAGAGTGTTGTTTAACCCACACAATCGGCATCCATTTCTGAAAAACCTTCCTCAGTTGTGGTGGAAGGGTCACTGTATTTACATCCTAACACATATGTGACCTTGTGGACTTCTTTTTAGTTATGTTATCTTTATCGAGGACATATGTGAGTCATTTGATTAGCCTGATATAACAGACTAATGGCAAACATATATCAGCTTTTTGGTGTTAGCAACTGTCACTTATTGCAGTCCAGGCCATGTCTACGACTCCAGGAATACTGAGGTCACAAGTGGAATTAGTTAATTTAAGTGGAATAGATGATCTATACACACAGCGTTGTCTGTTGTGCTTTAAGGTCTTTATGATTTCAATGTTTAATTAAAGACAAGAGAAACTTGATCTGCTCATTGCTCACTTGAATCAATACAAAAAGCTCCCAAGAAAAATATTGAAAGGTTAATCGTAATAGAGTGATTTATGTCTGAGCAGACTAAGAGACAGCCAAATGACTGTCTGACACACCTACCAGAATTCTTTACATTTTCCCTAAATACTTGAATGCAATAAACACACAAGTATGCTGATTTCATATAAACATTGCACAATTTGTTCTATAAACCGCTTTTGCAGAAATGCAGTCAATCACAGAACAAATCTAAAAGATTCAAATAATGAAAATACTGTATATAATGAAACCCTTGTAATTTACTGACTGACAGTTAAGAGTAATTTTAGGAAATAACAACAGCATTTCTCAAATGTTTAAACATTTGATATGTTGTCTTTGTACTTGTTTCTATTAAATATAGGGTTGAAATTATTTTCACAACATTGCATTCTGTTTTCAGTAACATTTTCTGCAGCTTCCCACCTTTGTTGGAAACGTGGTTGTAGTACATGATTTGAAATTCAGCCTAGGTTTGCGCAACTTTTATATTTGCCAGTGTCTGAAGACATCCCTTTGAAAAGAGGAAATCAAACAACAAAATAATAAATATTTTCAATTAAACCAATTGGTTTCAAAGCATTAGCTAATGGTAACCACCCAATCAACCCGCCAGCCAGCCAAGCTAGCTATCTTACAGAATAAAAATAAGATCACCAGTTTAAACGATCTGTAGAGATGAATGACATTCAGCTGGTTACACAACATGTATGGCAGTTTCTCTAGCTGCCTATCATACTTGGCTTGTTTTAGTGTTCCACCAATGCTACTGCATCACTTCCTTAGCTTCTCCAAGAAAAACCTCCATAAAGGGCCTGTGAGAAAACACCTTTGCTAAGCAAATATTTGTTTGTGAACCAAGATGCCTGCCTGACTGTCTCGGCATCACAGTGGACAAATCATCACGAGGAAAGGCTCTGATCTTGAATCATACAAAAGTCTCATGAAGTGTTTTGTATCATATGGTCTCTATAGGGATGTACTATGATGAGCTAAGAGCCTCTGCAACTCGGTGGCAGAGTGCGCCCATAAATAGGCAGATCGTATACATTCAGAAGAAAAAAAACACTGTAACACTGAGAATACATTTGAACAGGAAATGCAGAGGCAGGAAACAAAAGCTGGGTGTTGCAATCAGTCCGTTTCTATAGCTGATGATGCATTTAATCACACTGAATAAATGTTCACTCCTTTTTCTCCGTGTCACTGTGTTTTCTTTCTGAATGTATACCATCTGACAACGTATTTATCTCGCAGAGCTCTGTGCATGACTGGGCTGCCTCCATGTTGCAGTGGCTCTTTGTTCGTCCTTCAGTCCATATTAAAAGGCCTTCAGAGCTCCACTCCTTTTGCCCAGGACGCAGTCACACAGGAGTATAGAGTTACCGTTATTATTATAGCCAAGGCTGAAAAGACTGTTCCCATGGTCCACTTTATGTGTGTGTACGGGTGTGTGGATGCGTTGCTGTGTGTCTGTGTTGGTTACTGTGCTGGCGTAGTTGCTCATGTCTAGTAGGTTCTATTTCAGTCTGTTTGACTCTGGCCTCACCGCTCTTCCTCAGATTGGGGGGACGGGGGAGGCGGGGGACGGGGCTGGGAGGACCTGAGAGCTCCATGGCGGGATTATGAGGGGGAGGGGCCATGGACCTCTACATAGCCTGGCTCAAGGGCCCTTATGAAAACACATTTGAATCCATAAATCCAATATTACCCTGGCCTCAATTAAAGTGTTCTCCGAGAAGAATGTTTTTCACAACAGGTCCTTCTCTCCATAACTCCATCACCTTTGTTATAGAGTTATGCTTACCACAGCAGGACCTTCACTCTATAACATACACATAACTAACACCACTTTTATTCTTGTTAATATATATCCTTTTGTTATATAACAGTTAGAGTATCTAAATATTGTGGCATTGGTCACCTCTATCGCCTTGTCCCACACCAAACTGTTCCCCTACTTACACCAGCATATCTTAGCAACCACTTCATCAGTTACACTTGACAATAGATCAGCCCAACAGACAGTGAGTCACGTGACTTGTTGTAGGAAACTGGCAGACAGGCATCAAGGCAGTCTGTTACCTCATAACTGAAAGTTAGAATGTTCTAGATCAAAACCATTTTGACAGGGTTCTGACTTTCTGGATCTAGTATCTCTACAATAATAGAGAAAGGTGAGAGAAACAAAAAACATTTAGTAAGCTGCTGTCCTGTAGGCTACACATTGTTTTAATAAGAGAAGGAGAATGGCCAGAATTACCTAAGCTTACCAGCAAAGCACAAATGGTGAAAAGTCTGAATTTCAGCACCTTTCATGCACAAAATGACATTATCCAGGTTTTACAAGACATCGAACCACGTTGATAGTAGACTTTGTTATTAATTCACACTCTGAGAACTGTCACGCATGACACTGAAGCAGGCTGTGATTCCGAATGTTTTAATCTAAGTAAGAAGTTCCGGTAAGATAATCAATCCAAATGTTTCACCGAAACCCAACGATTTTAGCTTGGAGCAAGTCTGATGCAATATATAGAAGCACACAGTCTAGACTATAACTTGGTGAGATTTTCACTCTGTCCCCGTGAGCAGATGTCAGATATCTAAACACTGTCTTTCTGAATTTCGCGTCTTACAAAACTGGCAGCTGTGGCTGAACTGTTTGGCTTACAAGTGAATTGGCATACTAGTTACACAGTGGATTCTTACAATTTCGTCTCTGTGAGGCACACAAGCTACAGAGGAGATGTATAAATGTGTTTGTTGTTTTAATAAAGGGGTTGAAATACAGTTAAATGCAAGGAAATAATAAAATTATGAAATGTACCTTGCTATATCAAAAGCACAAACTTGGTGGATCACTTCAAGAGTGCCTCTTGAAATTATCCAACCTTGTGAAGTAGAAAAATGCTAAGTGGAAAATGTGAATAATTGGTCTAGACAGAGGGATTTTAGTAGTAAATAACTAAAAACTTCCATACATGAACAATGCAAGCTGGGGGCTGTGGTGTGATGCAGAGGGGAATGTTTTTCTCTTCCCTTGACACCAATTGAGAAACGTTTCAATGCCAAATCTGAACATCGTTTTTTTTTAGCAGGTGCATCCTTTCATAGTAACAGTTTGCCACACGGATATGTAAAACAGGATAAGTCATATTTCGCAAATAACGTATTGTTTTTGTGGCCATCTCAGGTTTTCGTAACCTACTTATTAACACATTTATTAACAAACTTTATCATTTTTTTTATAATGATTCATAAGACCAGTGAAGTATTTGTATTTGGCTTGGTTTTTCTGTGGACTTTTTATTCTTTTTAAACACTTTATTCATGCTTTGAGTTTCCAGTTTCGTTTCTCACAAAAAGAGGAGCAAGCCATTGTTAGACAATATTCCAGACTCTGAAAATGGCACATAGAACGTGCTTTTTTGTGTGAGTTATAGTCAATTCTTAGGAAAGGAGATTCTCTGAACAAAAATCTTGCACAATTTGGTAAACTGTGTTATTAAGCTTAGTAATACATATCACAAATTGTAAGTTCCTGTTCCAAATCTCCATTCCCATAAATGGAAATGCCTGCCATCACAGACATACTTGCCCAATCCTGGTATGTTTAAATAATGGAGAATCCATTCAGACAAACAAAACATCCTGTGATGTTACGACTTTTAAAGACCTAGTAAAGGTGCAGCGAAATAATACAATTTGTCATGTCCTGGCTGGGAGCCCCTAGCCTACTCTAGGCTTTGGGGCTCGCAGTCAGGGGATGCCACATAGAGAGGCCTCTGGCCCTCTCTATGCCGATGTGGGCTCCCCAGTCAGAGCAGCTGTGTTCAGTTGACTCTGATTGGGGACCCTACTTAGGTTAGGCTAAGGCCACACTTTAGGTGTGGTTGATTGTTTGTTCAGTCCTTCTCAACAACGTTCATGGTTTGTCTTGTTTAATTCTCATTCATGTGGATGCGCTACACCTTTTGCCTTGTAAGTTCAACGTCTGTTTTCATGTTTAGTTATAGTCCCGTTTTGCTGTTTACGTCAGCACCTTTTATTTTGTTCACTGTGTAGTTCGTGTTTCGTGTTTGTGGATTAAAATCACCATTTCCTTTCAACAATGTCTGCATTTGGTTTCGCAACGCACAACAGCCGTGACACAATTATACTGTTAAAGAACTGAAGAATTACATATAGAAAAGTTATATCTCTACTAGATTTCAAAATCATTAAGCCAATCCGGCCAGTTTATTTTGTGGTACAAATCTTCAATTTTTGCAGGGTCCCGCTCAACAAAAAACTCTATATTCATGCCTTGCCACAATATCGCCACAGCAAGTGTGGGAGAGTGGAAGATGACAATGTGTCCTCTGATGAACATGTTGTCAAGCCATTCTGTGTTTTCAGGGTCCAACAGAACATTTACACTGACACTTGATAGGCCATCATATCTGACATACACCCGTCTATCCTAGTCTGTGCTGAGCAACTTCTGCACCACCCTCTGCTGGACTCCTGGTTACGGTCATTATGCCATGACCTGATTTGAACATGTGACCTCAGGCCACCACTCCACATTGGCTCCTCGGCGGGATGGTTTGTATAATGGGATGAAATTCCCCTCACCTTTGATCGTTTCTGTAGGCTCATGGCAGCATAATCCTAACCCAGCCCGGGGATCATCAGCACTGTCAACATTTAAGAATTAAGACTTTGAACAGGTGGCAATTAAGAGTAAATTGAAAACATATCAGACATTTTTGTTTAAATTGATTTTAGAATGGTTCCATTTCTGTTCACTTCCAACCCCACCTGGCACTGCCGAGGTAAAATGCTGCATCATGATCACATAAACAACGACTATAAACAGTGAATATAATAGCATAGAATAATGCTACTACAAAAACAAAGAATATAAAAGCATAGCCATTTTTACTGTGAGACAAAAACACAGTAAATGCAACTAGGCTTAACAGCACATCACTGAACAGGACATAATTTACAACAATATGGGAGACTAAAATGAATTTACTGTACAGCACATCATTCACAATAACACTGTAGACTAAAATGAATTCAATGTACAGTATATCATTCACACTAACACTATAGGCTAAAATTAGTTCACTGTAAATCTTGTAATTCACATTAACACTGTAGATTAAAATAAATTAACAGTACAGCACATCATTTACACTAACACTGTTGGCTAAAAGGAATTCATTCTACAGCATGTAATTTACATTAAGACTGTAGACTAAAATTAATTGACTGTACAGCATAGCATTCACACTAACACTGTAGGCTAAAATTAATTCATTGTACAGCATATCATTCACACTAGCACTGTAGACTAGTTTGAAATAACACTTTGATACAAAATAGGGATCAGAATGGTACTGCATAAATATTTCAACAATAAGCCATTTCGTCAACATTTCTCCTCAGCAATGCATCTGTTCTGGCTACTTTTTATATAGAATAAAAATGATTTGGAAATTGGGTTTGGCTTTTCACCTACAGTATATAAACAAACCCAGTGGTGCTTTATGTACAGATTAAGGTGACATACGTTTTCCAGATAATCTTAATCTGTCTTTTAATTCACACATGTTTGAAGCAGCCACATGTCAGAAGTGAACTAAGAAAAAGGAACAGTATTTTGTGTGAGTTGACAGTCCTAGATGTGATTGGTTTATCTTCAGAGGCGCCATAAGGGGTAATCATGAGGTACAATCATAAGGTAAAACCTTTGGCTTTGACCTGGGCCCATATGGCTGGCATCAGTGTCTCCCCTTGTCAGTGATACAAACCAAACACTGACATTTTCCAGCTAATTTCGTGACCTGTGTTTGAGTTCAAACACTCCTGCAGGTTTAAATCAATGGCTATGGTGTTGTACATTTGGGGACCTGATGTCCCTACTAACATAATATAACCAAAAACCTAGATCTGCACATAGTCTTCTGGCATAGTGTTAGGTTCGGTTCAGGGTTATCGTTAGTCGTTTTGGGCTAAGGAATGGGGACCATGGATCTATGGGTTAGGGTTAGTTTTCAGGTCACCAAGGATAAATAAACAAATGTGTGTGTGTGTTTATGCATTTGCCTGTCTTTGTATTTGTGACAGGGATGACTGTGCATGCGGTATTTCTGAGTGTTTTCAAAAGAGTGTTTGTGCCAACACACGTCAAACACACAAGTCTCCATCTCCACTTCCTTATCTTCCATTCCCTGAGGGGCGACTTGTGGTGGACGGTGTGGGTCAATCTTGGGGGTCATCAGATAACAGGGATCAGGGTCACCTTTAGTCCTGCTCAGAATGGACCATTTCCTCTATTAGCCTGGAGTCTATTCTCCCATTCACTCCGGCTATGACCCTTTATACACAAGTGGACACAAATGTTATGGGTTCTACAAATTGAAATTGCGGAAGAGGTTTTGTAAGCAATCTGAGGAACACATTAGAAGAATGATTTAAAAAACATATTTTCGTGGTTCTTCGTGGTTCATTTATTTAAGTGGTGTTAAATATGAAGTGACACAGGTGGTCTCCAAAATCTTCTCAAACCTTTTCAATTTACTCTTGACCATTTCATTCACACAATGTCCTTGTCCTTTGTTGGCTTACATGCATATTTATTTCTACCATGTTTCCTCCTTTCCAGTAAAGTTCAAGCAGTTGTTTCGGACGTGTTACCAAGCCAGCGCAGTAGGTCTCTGTGGTGATCATAGTGGAGATTGACTAAGGGATCACCGAGGTGTGCCTTTGTGTGAGTGTGTCTGTGAGTGTGTGTCCCGTGACAGCAAGTCTGACAAAGTGACTGGGTGGTAAAAGGCCTGTATTGTAAAATAACAAAGGCCGTGAAAGGAGAGAGCAGGAGGGAGCGACGATCTGAAGGGCACCGTCTGCACACACAGCCTGAAGCAGGGCAGTCTGAACCCAAACCCAGACAGTCACTATCACCTACATAAGGAAATGGCCACTAAAAGACAGCAGTGGTCCAGCTGAGACGACCCGTGACACAGCTACTTCCTCGTCCAAGTTGAAATGCCCTAAAGAGCTGTGTGCCCAGTGGACGCTGCGGATTCTCCTTTTGATGTTTGCGCCTCGGTCATTCGCGGGCCGTCTTGAAAGGGACATTGTGTGGTGTTAGTTAGCCTCCACCCAGGGTTCTGGGAGTGGTGTTGTTAGTGTAATCACACTTGAAATTGAGCAGAGGTCTACTGACGGAGCAGGAGTCGCTCCCCTACTGCCAACCACGACACATCGGCACTTCCACCAGCAGCCCGGCGCTTTGATCTCCTACACACTCCACGCATTCTTCCCGTTGCCGTCTTGTAACCCTTCCCCCCGTGTTTATAATGGTCTGTCAGGAAGCACCAGATCCCCTCTCCAGGCCGGTCACCCAGACCTTCATCACCATCAGACCTCCGTCACCATCAGACCTCCGCCACCATCAGACCTCCGTCACCATGGCCATAGTCGCGGCGACCACGTGCTATGCCGACCCTTGTTCCATTTCGCTACAGCAATTGTCATTTCCATATTCACTGAAAGCACCTGGCTCTCTCCTTCTCTCCTTCTCCCTCCCACCCTCCCTCAGTGTCTCCTCCCTCCGCTGCTGCCTCGGTTGCTTCTCTCCTGAGCTGTGACCTGGGTGTCGGTGAGCAGGGAGCAGGAAGGCCTTGGGGAGGACAATACTCCTCTGTGCCGCAGGCCAGCAGGCCAGGAGAGGGAGACCGGGAACGGGGATGGGAAAGTGGGGGCGGACGGAGCAGAAGGAGAAGGTGGGATTTTGGCCAAGTTTGGTGATGTTGATCCAGCTGTGCTGTAATTACATTATGACCTCACTGGCCACATCCAAGTCAAAGTAAAATAACACGGCCGCCACAGCCAATCAAAATGTCCAAAATGCTGGTAATTAAACGTACGGGTGAATACATAAGAGCACTAAAACCATTGGAAATGGAACCAGGCCCCTAACGTCACATCCTATACACACTACAGTTAACTGGCAGTATATTTCAATGTCTGCTCAAAGCTTTTTAAGAAATGACTCCACTGACACAGTACTGAACAAGTGTTGGTTACTCAAAACCAACACCTTTTCCATCTAATACATCCCTCTGATAAAGAATTAGCAAGTCCAAACAGCACCGCCAACTATTTCCTCTTTAAGCAGATAATGACAGGTGAGAGGATGATTTCTCTCAGTCATGATGTCAATCAGAGCTGTTTTCCCCACATACGCTGAGACTGAGGAAGACCGTGAGCAGTTTAGTTTGCCTGCCAGCTGGACCGGATGTTTAGTAGGAGGTGAGTCATGCCATTAAATCCATGCCAAACAAAGCAGAGATTGGCAGATAGAGCATCAGCTAGAGCATCTAAAGGAGCAGCAGATGGCGCATCTGGTAACGCAGGAGATAGAGCATCCGATAGAGCAGCAGCTAGAGCATCTGACAGGGAGACACAATCCATTGACACATGGTACAGAGAACACTGTGCGTAGGGCTGGGTCGGCCTGAGCAGAGAAGTCTCCCTACAAGGAATTATGAGAACTTCCCTTGTGAACAACTGACTAAAGGGAAATGTAAAAGACAGAGTGCACATTGCGTCCTCGTTCTAACCAGGCTTGTCCAGACTCCGATCTCCATCACCCCACCCAATCAGACGAAGGCTGTCTAAATCAATGTTTGTCAGTATGTTTATGTGTGTGTGTCTGTGAAGATCTGTGTTAGGCTTTGCAAGGGCGTGTAAGTCTTTGTGTATGTGTGTCTGTGTAACTGTATGTGTGTCTGTGTGTATACATAAATACCCCAGTGTGTGACCGGCTGCTGTGGTGTTATGGAGTTTCGTGACAACTGACCGAGCAGTAATCCTGGAAAACATCCAGTGTTTATCTCCAAAGTCAGAGTTTGGCAACAGTGCAGCGGCTGGGAAGAATGCACCATAGAGTGGCGACCATTACAGCTAACTAACACAAAAGGAAGCTGCCTTCGATTATGGGCTCACACGAACTCCACATCTAGATCATAATTAATTTAAAGCAGATTGGTTGAGAGTCAGTTGATGTGATGGTTTTATTGAGACTCAATGGGGAAACTGTAACAACAACAAAGACATAATGCTAAAGCATTGCTGGTCTGTGTGGGTGTTTGGAACTTGCTGTGGGTTTTGTTACATTTCTGTTGTGTGGGAGGTTTTGGTGCTGATACAAACTTATCTGGCCTGTGCTGTGACTGATTGAGAAACTCCCAAAGTAAATCACTCATAAAGTTACACTCGTGTACTTTTTGTGTAACACAAACACACGTCACATGAACATACTGGTTGTTTTGTTGTGTCAAAGAGGATACTGTTCAGTCTGAATTATTATGAGTTGGACATTTCATCATCGCTGTTAATGAATCACCAGAGACTAGGGGTCCTCAAGAACCCCCTGGAGGTCCTTAAGGAACTATTGCTAGCCAGTAGTTCATATGTGTGGTTAGTTAAAGGGTTGTTGGATGAAGTTTTAATGGTTAAATGTTGCTAAAGAGTTGTATGCGGCTTAGTTCAGTGTACAATATGTTGCGTAGTTCCGTGTACATACAGTATATACGGTGTCTTGCAAAAGCATTTAGACACCTAGCAAATTCTCTCAAAATACTGAATTGCAAAATGGTAAATTGAAATGTGGTTCTTCATTTATTACAACTGGCATGTTCATTTTTAAATCAAGTGGTTTAAAACTGGGTAGAACATTCCTGCCAATATAACAGCATCTGTGCTGCAACCGTACCTGTGCCCTGTAGGTAGTGGGCAGCCTGCTAAAGCCCTCATGCCACACTGTCCTCATTCCTATTGGGCATATTTCACTCCTCGCCTCTCGCCGTGTTCCAGATTGAAACCCTGCACAAACGGGTTCTGGTTTGAATCATTAAATTGGTGTTCCTCGACTCCCCCTTTTTTGTAAAGAACCCTTTAGGATCCCAGGTATTTCAACCCACCAGGTCCCATGGATCTTTGACCCATTAGCTCAAATAGCCCGGTTGGACCCGAGAGCGGTTCGGTTTTTGAGAACCAGATCTAACCGGTGGGGATGGACAGAGGGAAGTGTGTAACCCAATGCAAGGGCCAGGCAGGGGGAAGAGACTGTTCATTAGCTTACAACCTCCTAAATCTCATTGATTTAACAGCCATGGGTGAAATATAGCTAGTTCCCTGGCCTTGGGGATATGGAGTCCCTAACCTCCTGCCTCCAAAAGGCTTGAATTCCAAGAAATGTTGGAATGAAGTCCTGGCCAGGGCTCTATAAATCAGTGCTAGACTCCCCCAGCCATAACCTGTTTCAAAGAGGCCAGGCATGATATATCCACACCCCATCTTTTTCTCCAACCATGGTAGACATCCACCGTCTTATTTCCATAAACGCTGTGTATTCACTTAATTATCTCTAAAGTATTTTTTACATCCGCAGTCACACAATGTTTAAACAGATACCCAACATAAAACCCCAAAGGGCAAACAATAACATGTTGAAGCACAGTGCCTAGGAAAACCTCCCTATTCACCCCCTGTTACACGGATAAACAGATGGCCTAACCTCAATGCCTAACCTGATATAGGCTAATCTCAATGTATTTACCTGTATCTCCGGCTTTGAGGCCTCCCACTTCTCTTTCTATTCATGGTTATAGACAGTTTGCACTGTTCTGTTAAGGAGGTAGCACATGGCGTGGTACAAGATCTTCCGTTTTTGGCAATATGTCGCATGGAATACCATTTATTTCTCAGAACAAGAATAGACTGATATGTTTCAGAAGAAAGTTATTTGTTTCTGGCCATTTTGAGCCTGTTAACAAACCCACAAATGCTGATGCTTCAGATACTCAACTAGTCTAAAGAAGCCCTGGCCTATTGTTTCTTTAATCAGAACAACAGTTTTCAGCTGTATTAACATAATTGCACAATGGTTTTCTAATTATCACTTATCTTTTTTAAATGATTTAAAAACTTAGATTAGCAATCACAATGTGCCATTGGAACACAGGACTGATTGCTGCTGATAATGGGCCTCTGTATGACTATGTAGATGTTCGATTAAAAAGCAACGGTTTCCTGGTACAATAGCAATTTGCAACAATGTCTACACTGTATTTCTGGTCAATTTGATTTCATACATTTTTATTCTTAATGGGCATCAAATTTGCTTTTCTTTCAAAAAACAATTTAAACCAAAGTGTATATGAATTTGCTTGGGTCAGTTAACGTTATTTTTTGGTGTTTAATATCAGCCTAATAACCATTCAATAGCAGCCTAATAACCATTTAATCCCCATCAGATTACTAGAAGGGTCTGTATTTCCATCTTCTTGAGATACTTAAATGTAAACTACCACGTTGTTTTGAATGAGAAACACTTGAAATGAAAAACATAAAGTATAACCCTAACCTGGTCAGAAACTGACCACTGAACTACGCAGCATCTTGTGAGAAAGGCCAATTTTTCATAAAAACAAGCACTGCAATACAGCCATAACACCATGTTGAAAATTACAATAAGACACATAATACACCCAACTTCCCTCAAATATGCAAAGGAGGACCAGACTCCTCCGACAACACACTCGAACGGACGAACAGAACAGACAGAAGAGACCGTGTCCATTCAGCTGGCCGTCCCTCTAAACAGTAAATACAACGGTAGTGGCTGTGATCTGTCAGCCTGATACCCCACAGTGGCATCAGAATCATGCCTCTCCAATCAGACTGAACACACGCCGTGTTGACCCATTAGTGCCGCTGCCTGTGGATCAGAGTATCATTGTTACTCTTTTATAGCCCACAATCAGCCGTGGCTCCTCCCATTCATCCCCTACTGGCTGAGGCATCTGCCATGTCCAACTGCCATCGACCAGCAGATGAGAAACAATTAAGAGATAGTAGACTCACATCGACAAAACGACCGTGGCGTTTTTACACGGTAAGCAGCTAGCGGGCAAGGTTCGACATGCTTTGGTTTAGATCTGCCTGGCCTGTTGTTACGTGCGTGTGTGTGTCGGTGTCAGTGTGTGCGCATGTGTGTGAATGCACATGGATGACTTTTCAAAATAAAGAAAAGGAAAGAGACTTTGATACAACCCAACCCATGAGCCATGTGAGTGATGGACCTGTCTGCACACGTCCATTAGGCTGAAGAGGTAGGCAGATATCCTCCATATCGGTTCGTTCACACGTGACTGATACATTCATCAAAGGGCAGCAGCTCTGTTCTGGGACGGAACAAGGCTTTTAAACTCACCAAGAACGTTGTTAACCGAACTGAAATGGTGCTCTCAGTTGAAGAATTTCCGTCGGTGGTGTTAGAAGAACTGTTTCAGTGCCAGTGTGAGACTAATTTTGTTTATGGAGCTGGGATGACCAGACTTCCTACAATGTGTGGTGTTCTATTATTTAGTGCTATTTTGTCGCCAGATCAAACATGGGTATGAAATATCGTATCTAGCGCTTGAGCGGCGAGTACATGAACTAATCTAATTTGTAAGAGTCGAAAAAGAGACGCCGATAATTTGACGTTTGCAATGCAGTGCAGAGAGGAAATACAGGTTCAACATTTTCGGATGTTGTTTGCAAGATGTACCTTCTTGCTTCAGTCCATTACTCCCTGAACTTGCATGAGGAACGAATGCTTCAGAAAGCAGCAGAAATAGCCTGGAGCTGAGACTCATGTTTTCTTCTTATGGGCGATTCCTCTGTGGCGGCCATTCAACATATAAAGCATGCAAACGTGGTCATGCTGTTTGGTTCATTTAGTTGTGGTTCTGTCAGACATTAGAATGAGGAGGGCGTGTGATCTAAACAACCACGATAGGACTGTTTAGGGGTGTTAGTAGGACTGTTCAGGGCCGTCGTAGGACTGTTTAGGAGCGTAGTAGGACTGTTCAGGGCCGTCGTAGGACTGTTTAGGAGCGTAGTAGGACTGTTTAGGAGCGTAGTAAGACTGTTTAGGAGCGTAGTAGGACTGTTTAGGAGCGTAGTAAGACTGTTTAGGAGCGTAGTAGGACTGTTTAGGAGCGTAGTAGGACTGTTTAGGAGCGTTGTAAGACTGTTTAGGACTGTAATAGGACTGTTTAGGACCATAGTAGGACTGTTTAGGACCATAGTTGGGAATGTAGTCTGCACATACAGTCTTTACAACATCTCTGAACACACATGTCTAACCTTGAAGCAGATGGAAGCAAAATGGGGTCCTAACCAAAACTAGATTGGTGGACCTGATCAAGTGGCCGGTGAGTGTATGTTCTGCCCAAGTAAATGAATGAAATGCAAACATTACAAATGTATTAAACATTTAATACAAATAGTACAAAGTCCATTGAAATGTATAATGGCAGGGCTGTCCCCTGATGGGGGAGATGGGGAGGAGGTTGAGGCGCTTGCAGGTCAGGGGTGCACCGCCAGGCGTTGGTGAGACAGGACTGGACATTGGGGAGGGATTGAGGTGACAGACTTCCTATAGATGGTGCTTCTGGACTCAGCTCTGCCATTGGCGGTCTGATATGACATCCTCCAACACCTGAAAGCAGATGGCAAATAGATTATAACACATAAACGTGTCGGTGTAACCAACAATATAGTTCACACGGTTGAAACAACACATAAACATGTCAGTGTAAAATTCTCCCTATATTTATTTGAAAAAAATAGTACAGAGACAACATATAAGTAAATTAAACTGAGAAATGTAATAAATGTTTGATTGGGATGCCAGTGTCCAGCAAGAACAGTGCTGTGCAATAAGTGAAAACCTCATGCCTTGTGAGGAGCGCCTGTGACAGACTCTAATGCCCCTGATCCTCACGCCCGAGGAACCGCTATCGAGTCAAAATAGGATCGGTACACTTGCAACAAGTTTTAAAAATGTTAGGACATGGGCATGTTTACCGCTGTGTTGCATCACCACATCTTTTAACAAGACTCTATAAGTGTTTGGGAACAGACGAGAGCAATTGCGATTGTTTTGAAAGTGAAATGTTTTTCCATTCTTGCTTGAAATAGGATTTCGGCAGTTCAACATTTCGGGTTCTCCTCCGTTCGTTTCATAATGCGCCAAGTGTTTGAAGCATGTTGCCGCAAATCATAGCTTACGGTTTTTATTTGCATTTTACCCAGCCTCCAACTTTTTCGGAATCCCATGGAAATGACTATGCAAACTAAGACGAGTCTATCTAGAATTTTCCTTCTCTCTCACTCAGTGTATATTGTTAAGCGTGCCCTTTCAACTCCACCCAGGAACAGCTACAGCGGAGAGACGCTTCAGCTATCCCAAACAGACCTGAAACCAGCCCCTTTCTCGCCCCCCCCCCATCTTTCTGCCCTCCGTCTGACTCCCGTGACCTTGGAGCCGCCAGGCGCCCAGCGACCGCTTATCTCCCCCTCTGACCCGGCTCCCCTCCCCCTCTGACCCGGCTCCCCTCCTCCCTCGCTGGCCCCCACTTTCTCCTGCTCATTATTTACTCCGTGGAGAACTTGTAGTGTCACTCCGGCTCTTGGCTTGGCATCGTGTGCGCTGCTCCTCCGTCTCCTTGACCTCATTCTGAACAGCACTCCGGCGGGGTCAGATAATGTCATAAGACAGTGAGGGGTTTTGGTCATTGGACAATCTCATGGCAATCAATGCATCACCGGGGTTTTCTAGCCAGCGAGAGGTAAACATGTACTAAACATTCACTGCCCGCTTGACCAATAGTCGTGACTTGCACCATCCTAGCCCGAGGATCTGTGAGGGAGTGTTTGAACTGTGTCTGAATGTTCTCTGAATGTTCACTTTGTGCAGGAGAAGATAGTGTATGCCCCTCCCAGTCTGCTAGCTGGTTCCTATCTCATTCATTGCATTCACTGTGACTAAAAGCCCCAGAGAGTTGGAGCGGGAGAGAGTGGAAGACTTTCAAACCCCAGCAGGACTTTCACATGATCCGTAGACAGAGAGGCAGAAAGGGGCTGGTTCAGGGGAACTGATGACACTCACTTCCTAAAACATGACGCCCTGTGTTTATTGTCTGTCCTTATCACTGCACCACTGTGTCTCAGCAATTAGCATATCTCTTAGAGATAGAGAGTGGAGGAGCATGCTGCTGTTGCCTGCCGTTCCACTGACTTCTGTGTATGTGTGTGTGTGTGTGTGAGAATGCCCTTCAGTAGTGTGTGTGTGTGTCAGAATGAGCAGTGCCATGGAACTGGAAACATGACAGATGTGTTACCGAGGCGACAGAGAAGGACCATGAGAATGACTGGGGGGATTGGCAGAGACTCAGACACAGTGTATCCTGCTGTCACTTTGCCATCCCTCCCTCGCATCTGGGCACAGACCTGCCAGTGTCCCTGCGGGCAGAGTGTTCAGACCCGCCATTGTCCCTGCGGGCAGAGTGTTTAGACCCGCCAGTGTCCCTGTGGACAGTGTGTTCAGACCCGCCAGTGTCCCTGTGGGCAGTGTGTTCGGACCCGCCAGTGTCCCTGCGGGCAGTAAGTTCAGACCCGCCAGTGTCCCTGTGGGCAGAGTGTTTAGACCCGCCAGTGTCCCTGTGG
>JACXGK010000266.1:0-101526 GCA_016801125.1 Novumbra hubbsi
CCGCCTCTACTACACCACCTGGTGGCCTTGAGCGATGTGCTCATCACTGTCACAAACCACCCTGTCATCAATCACACACTCAACGGCTCACACCTGTCCCTCATTAGTTAATCACCATCCCTACTTAGGTTCCTGTTTTTCCACGCCCCAGTGTCGATTCAAACTAAGTACTACACTAGTGTTTGCAGAACTTGTATTTTGTTATTTGACTGCTGCGTTACCCCGCAGTTCATGGCCTTCCAGCCTTTCCGATATATATATATATCTCCTTCCGCTACAGCGTGCTATATAGCTTTAGAGATATTCACTGAAGTCGCGCAATTGGGTCCCACTCTTCACTCGGTGCCATCAGACCCTTACACAATGCCAAAGCATGAAATATAAGCAACCCTAGAATCCGTTTTTATGAGATTTTATTAAAAAGCTTGCTGAATTGTGAACGATTATGACAAGTTAATTGTCTTTAACACCGGAAAAATTGTGTATTTAAAAGAGTATTCAACAATCACAAATAGTAATTTTTATAATCACTTTTTGAAATGTCCACATTAACTAGTACACGTTTCAGAAGCAGTTAAATTATTCCACCACTTGGCAATGCATGTGCGTATTATCATGGCAGAACAAGAATTTACATTCTCAAGCATATGTTCATATTGGGAAATGATCGCACACATAGTTTGATGAATGAACCTCCAGGGTTCCAAAACAGTTAGAAACACGAATTGTAGAGTTGTCATCTGGAAATATAACAGGCACCATCAGTTTGAATTGAACTAATTTCCATAGAAACCACTTATTCATTGATGAAGCCTATGTTTGCTCTGAAGCCATTTCCGAGGAGCCAAGAGGACCTGTTCCTGCCACTGTCTCAGCCTAGAGTCAAGTGCAGCCTTGTGACTCTCCCAGATAAATGTGGTTAATTGAGCCTGGTTTTCCTGGTTGGTCAATGATGGTCATGCTTTTTGGGTTACTATATCATTTATACAGCATTTAGGGAATGCTCCTTTTTAATGTTACGAAAATACTGCACTGTTGACACAGCCAGTGCAGTAGATTGAGATGAACAAGAAGTATACAGTACATATTTGTCAACTCAAACTTGGTGAACCCTGGAGACTTGGAACACTTCTTGAAACTTTGCAATGCTGAACAGAGATATGTCTTAGAGGCCACTATAAAGATTGCAGCACATTTCAAATATCTTTGAATTTGTCCTGGGAACAGCCAACCAGAAGAATAATACACCTGCCAGCTTCAGTGAGCTTCAGGCTGTGACTGGGGACACTATGCCATCTATTTGGACCCTAATGCCAACAGGGCCTAGCAGAACTCAAACACCTTAGAGTAGGAAAAAATATAGCTGTTTTGGTGTATGTTGCAATCAACTTTCATTTGAGTTGTATTGCGTTTCCTTAGTCTGGCTAAAGTGGAAACTGATTTGCTTATTAGAAATAACAAAATGTAGAATTCCCATAACTTGCTCTTGTGTCTTCAATGAACTATGATTAGTTGTTTACTATTGGGTAAAGCAATATTTTACAGCTGGCCAATACAGCTCGTTATGTAACATTTCAGTTTGAGACATTTTGTCCTATTTTTGTCATAATTTATCCAGACGTTTTGCCTATTACATTATGAGACAATAAGCAGGGAAAGAACACCTTTCAGCTTTTGAAATCCACAGTTAATATCCTTTTTCCCCATTCACATGACAATGATTCCATTTAATCTCCACATGAGCACAAAATATATAAAGACCTCAAAACGTCCTTTAGGGCTTCTAGTCTGTTTGAAAGGCTTACGTCATTTCAAATCGATTGTGGAAGGGAAACCACTCTGAGATGGTCAAGTGTTTAGTGGAAGGAGGGGTGTTCAACACTAAGTAGACCAACTCTGTTTAGCATTGGTGAGCCCCAGAGTGTTGCTGTCATAACCTTTGCTATTGATTCAAGCTGATTTGTTTTAAATGTCAAGTACAACACCCGGGCAGTCAGTGCTCACAGATGTCAGCTCTCTGACTCCCTGAGCTATGAACTCTACAGCGTAACTGATGGTTAGCCAGTTTATACATTAGTGCTACTGACATTTTTGTAAATCTTAATCAACTATGTTGCACAACTACCAAATGCTGCATTACAATTCGTGCAGCCATAGTTGTTTATCCATTTTGAACTGCTTTGAATGAGAGAAACCTAAGAGTAAAAGAAAAATGTGAACACACTTTAAAGAAAGTAGGCTTGTGAGTTGCTCTAACCAAAGCTCTCCCAAAATGTTTGTTAGTAATAAGATATGTTTAATGCATATTTATTGTTGTTTCAGGTAGTTTACAGGCATCAACCCTTTGCTTTCCACACAAATGACCACAAACCACAGACAGTGAGGCAAAGGTGTATCGTTTACCAAAGGTCTTTATCAAAATATTGAAATAATCCTTATACTACAGCAAGCGTCTCAGAAACATCCTGTCGGCAGGTCTCCGCGTTGGTCATCAGTCAGTGCCTACCGTAACTGGGTCAAGACCGCCGAGGCTCCAGAGACCGCCTTCCTAGCTCTGTCTGCAGAACACTGGCAGAACACAGCTGGGGCCAGGCTATCGCTCAGGCCTAATAGGGACCCGCAGAATGCACAATGAATTTAGTGGAATGTGTTGGGGCATTTACTATGTGGGGAAAAGTGGGGTTACTTATTACAGTCTGTGCAATGAATGGTCTTTTTCACATGAGCCTCTTTTAACCTCTTTATTTACAACATAGGACAGCTATGCTGGCATATGGAGTCCCTCGGGAATCCCAATTATCTATTAATCCTTGAATAGAATTTCAAAATAAAATAATTGGTCGACCAAAAGGACTAAATTCGGTAACGTACAAGCAGTTTCTCAGAAGCTCATATTCTGAGGAAATAGGGCTTACCTAACCATTGCTTTCATTTGAATAGCATACAGAATGATGTTACCTTATTCATTTAGAATTTATTCACTCATTTTATGTAACACCTTTATTTTTTTATAAAACCTGCTCTATCAATCAATCAACTTTATTTATGGAGCATCTTTTTACAACAGCAGATGTCACAAAGTGCTTTTACAAGCACAGTGGCTAGGAGAAACTCTGTAAAGGGGACAACATCCAGAAACAGAGAGGAATCAGGCTTGGAGAGGTGACCAGTCCTGGTTGTGTTGGGTGAACATTTTAAGAGTATCTATTATGAAAATATGTCTTCAACACATTCACAGAATATTTATTTCAATATATTGTGACAAAGGTATTTAGGCACAATGTATTTCTTTGATTAGCAATTTCCAAAACCAAATAAACATAATAACTTGCACACTCTTAGCTTTTTCCACAAATAAATCCTAAAATAGCATGGACAATTTTATTGGAATTGTCAAGAAATAATTATATTCTAAAGCAGGTAATTCTTGCTTGCTTCAGAATCGTAGGCTCCTGTGGTAAGCTACCATTGCCAGCTATATAAAAATGTCTGATTCAACCAGTATGAACAGAGAAAACTCCTCGTTATCCTGTTTTTTTATTTGTACTGCAATGAGCATGGAATAGAATAAAGAAAAGGCACAAGATAATACTCAAGGCTTCAAGTCCATCTCCAGAGACCTTGATGTTCCAGTTTTAAAATGTTTAAAGCACATGCCACTGTAGCCAATCTCCCTGGATGTGGCCGCAAGAGAAAACCTGAGGGAAGATTGCAGAAAATTATGTTTTGAAAACTGGGGAAAGCACCTTGATCAACTGTTGGACAAATTTAAGCTGACCTTCAGACAAAAGGAACAACAGATGCATTGTAGGGGACCTGTTGCTAAGAGAGAGACATTAGAAAGCCTGACTGCAATTTGCCAAAACACATCTGAATATGTCACAGTTCCTCACGGACCCACGGCTTTGGACAAATTACAATAATTCATAGAACTGTTAATTTTTTGTTTTGTTTAAATCAAAGTTTGATTACATTTTACAACCCTGGAAATATGACTGTATTACTGTAAGTTTATCATTAGAGGGTCAATATTATTTAGATATTAATTTCGCTTTTTGGAGGAGAAAACCTGTTCAATGCAGATATTTACCAGATATCATCAATTTATGATTTTAGAATAGCGACTTCTCCTGACAGTTTATTCGATCATCTGCACAGTCTGTGCGGTCAAGATCGTGGAAGGACCAAAACATTTTATTCCCTCTGTGGTATCGTAGATGCTCAACTAGACCAGAAATTCAACAGAATTCAACTTCATCAGGAATCCTATGTAACTTCAAATAGTGTCTACACGTTTACCTCTTTCGTTTTGACACCTTATTTTTCGGACTTTTGACGAGCCCACCTACTGAGTGCAATAATCTCATTAAAACAGGGGGCAAGTATGAATAATTATGCAAAGGGACGTTTTTCCTAACTTGAGCACAGCGCTGCATAGTAACCCCTGTGATTTGGTGAGAAAGAGAAGTGACTCGCACCAGTGAGCTGATGAATAGAGAACATTGTTAATTAGGCGAATGGCTGTATGTAGCACAGAAATAGAAGGCTTTGATGGTTGTTGCACTTCCCAGGCTGAGCTTCTCAGGAACGGTTTATTCTCTATGAAGCAGAATTCAATTTGACAAACATCTAAAAGGCTAAAATAGTATGCCCACACACAGGTTATGAAAGGACAAATTCACGATCGTTCAAGTGAAACTACGTCGGTATTTTGCAGTTTTACCATTTCAATAAATGAAGGGAGTGGTGTTTCTTGGAATGGCATTGTCTCTGTCAAATACTTTTTGTTGCAATTTTCTCTTGAGTGGTTGTCTTTTTACTCTCAATTCGGCCTCATTGACCTAGCCTCTGAAAAGAGTTGACAGCGTCTTAGCATTAGGGTTAAACTGTGAAATTAAAGCGTATTGAATTAGCCAAAAAGGCTCTGTAAGCTGTTATTACGGAGTTGGGCGGTGAATGCTAATGCAACTGGCAGTCATTAACCCTATGGGAGGTATGGAACGCCACACTTTGCAGTTATTATCATACCCGAAGAGTGATACCGGAACATGATGCATGGCGGTATGTTTTAACTGACGAGACAACCCACTGAAATCTGTCTACATTGAGTATAAGAGTGCTCACACTGTCCTACAATGAATCAAAGGGAATCAATCAATGTTTCCTTCATTGTTTGTATTTCCTCCCAAGTCATGGAGTGTCTACTTTCCTGTAACACAAACCTACCGGACAATATATTTTAGGGAACAGGACCAGAGTGCCTATCTCCAGAAGCATTTTAGATGACCACCAGTGGCTGGTAAATACGCCGTGTTATTTGAAGGACAGAGGATTGTTCCCTGTCCTGTCCTTCTTGTGGATTTGCGGCCCCGGACCTTCTCTCGCTGACAGACCCCTGGCTTCACACCATATTAAGCAGAATTTATCACCCATGGTGGACAGCTGTTGATGGCTCAGTGATATGCTATTTCACAGACATACTGCCGTACCGGTGGAAGTAATGATGCCATTTCTTTCTTATCTCGGCAAGATGAACTGTGCCCCCCCCCCACCCCCCTCCCCATGTTCACTCACACGGCACCCCCTTCGCTATAGCAGATTACATCCAGGTTATTTCTGCTCCTTCTCCTCTTTTCATGATTATTATTCCATAACAGAGATTGCCTTTGGATCCCCGTGCTCACTCATCTGTTTCCATTGAGCGGACCTCCTCAGTCAATGGGAGCAGGATGAATTGATTACAATGTTATCTAAGGTGGGAATGACCTCGGAAGGGGAGTGCGGTGGCGGGGGGGGGGGATTAGTGATATGGTTCTCACTTCCACAGCCCTCCATCAGATAAAGCTATTAGAAAATATAAGTATTTAATTAGGTACCATTTCTGAGAGGGCCTTATGTCTCCTTGTGTTGTTCAGTGGAAAATTGGATTGGTGATTAAGGCTAACTCTTCAAGAAGTCCCCAGACGCAACAGCGTAAAATGCTTTCCCGTTTTTGGCATGGTCATATAGTAGAGCTTGGGAATATAATCGATTTATCGATGTATCGCGATCCTGACGTGAACAATTCTGAATCGATTCATTAAATCTATTATTTGTTTTAAGAACGGTCGACTGGTCATCACCTGCGATTCCTGGACATTTATCCCCACAGACCCATGTGTAACGGTGACATCTCATTGTATTTGTGTAGACTGGTAGCTGAATTCACAAACTTTTATGAAAGCAACCAGGTTTTTGCTAAATGTTATTTCAGAGTGAATAGTCACATTTTTGATTTTCCACATAAACATCCTTTTATACTTACTCATTTTACACATAATTATATTTGCATATACATTTGCATAAAAGGCAGCCTTGTAAGGTATATTCTAGTCTGTGTTATAGACCGTGTTTTAGACCATATGTTTTCCTGTAATAAAGCTGCTACATAAATGTAGATTTATAATGTCAAACCTGAATTTCGTGCTGACACAAAAATAATTACTGAATAACTTGATAATATGGTTGACATAAACATTGACATGTTCTTTGGTTTGAAAACAGTTGATTAATATAAAGGTGGAAAGAGAGTTTTAAGTATGTTTTTTTGTAATAAAATAATTGGAGGGCAAGATGCATCCATCGAGAATCGTTTTATACTCGAATCATCACCCTCTGAATCGTAATTGAATCGTGAGGCAGGTGAAGATTCACACCTCTATCATATAGCATTATATTTTATTTACGATTTCTCTGTTTGCTGTAGGAAACTTTGAAATTGCGCAGGGTATCAGTGTAAGTACAAAAAAATAAGTCGAGAATAAGAGAAAATGTTTTGGGGTTGGGGTTGCAAACCTCTTTCCTGGGAATGTAACAATACTAACAGTGGCCTTTCAATAAATGGCTTACAAAAATCCTAAATGTCAATTTGGATGCCCTGACTAGGTTTGAATAGGCAAAAAATATATATTATTTCCCCCAATCAGCTGCTTCTTTAAAATCTGTTACCTTCAGTCATATGTAGTTACGGTATACTTTTCTGAATTTGCCTACATTAAGCTTTCCATAGAATTAACACCTGAACAAAGTGCTTCAGTTCATGGCATACACACGACTCATTACGTGTTGAAAAGACACGCCCAGCATGTCTGTCAGTGGACCCACAGTCAAATCCCAAATACATGTTTTAACTTGATGATAAGTTTTATGAATAGGATATGAAATAGGCCGGAAATGCATGATAACAATTTTGTATGTGTGATTTAGATGGGTTATTGGACAACATAAACATTTTACTCAGGATTGCTTTCCCTCCAAAAGTTAGACATGACGAGTACATGTGGCACCCATTGCATATACAGACTAGAGAGAAACACATTTGAATGAAGATTATTTACCACATTAAGGCCCGCTACAGAAATTATATACATTGCAGTCCCAATCTGTATTTTTTTTTCTCTGCTGTCTGTGAGTCTGGGCCTGTGATTTGCTGCACGTAGCAGAAAAATACACAAACAAATTGTACTCTGTTCTTTGAGGGCAAACACCCTGCTCCTGACAGCAGTGGTCCAAGTCAAACACTGTATCACTTTTTTATTTGGTTCCTTTCGGACGATGTTTGTGCAGTGTGAACATGACCCTGTAAGAAAAACCCTGAAGCAAACCAAACTAACAACCAAAGTTGGTGGACTCCATTCAGGGGGTTTGCTTTGTTATGTTTGGTAACCAGTTTATAACAGAAATACGGTACTTCTAGGTTTGTGGGATATGACTATACAATATTTGGTTTGAAAGATTTTATAAATGATCTATATTTTTTAGTGCGTATATATTTTCACATTTCTAATGCAAAAAATGCAGCACCTCCTGTTGGTTCAGTTATTGACAACAGGTAATGATGACTAGTATAGGTGTGATTAAGGGGAAACCCATGCTTCTGGTCTTAAGATGGAGTCACTATGACCTATAACATTGCTCTATGTGAGGTGATGTCTTTGGGATGGAACATTGAGACATCTGTTTTCCCAAAATCCTATGTTTTCATCATGGCCACCTAATTACCACCCTATCATGTATTCCGATATTGAAGTTTGAGTTTAGCTTGTCTTACTTCAATTGGAAATGGGAATGTGCCAGGCCAAGCAAAAGAAACCAGTGATCAGTGCATTTTTGGCACGTTATGCAGACACACACACACAGACAAATGCATACACGCACACATATGTTAGAAGACAGATCCATAGTCCCCTCCTCGATTTCATTGTGGGGGACAACCATTTACTATTGAAATAGTATTTTACTGAATTACTTTTATATTAAGGTTTTTCACTGGATTGTTTGAAATGGCATGGATGCTATTTATTTTTTGTCATGAATGAAATATAAAATTAGATTGATCTTGAGTTTAATATAATTTTATATTTTATATTTTAAGTACTACAAGCACATGGATAATCAAAATATGACCACCTAGACCACACTCGAGTAAATGAGTTATCAAATGATCTAGTTACAATAGCTGTCTTTGTAACTTTGTAATGACCCCTACTCATATTACTCACATTCTAAACACTGAACAGATACCAGGTAATTTGCTGGTCAAGGTAAGTTCTCATCAACAGAAACAGGAAACCCTATAGTCTGATAATGACCCCCTGAAAACACCATATAAATTAATATAAACACTAATTGCCAACTTAATTAGAAAAAGTAATAACATTAAAACATCATATTTTGGTTCTCACTTTCTATCACATAAATATTTAATGAAAAGCTTCTCTTTTCCTCTTGTTGTTTTTTTCCGCTTCACACTAATCCCATTCACTTTTAATTTTTTCATTTAAAGTGTCCCATTCATGAAATTGGCATCAGCTGTTTTCATCACAACAACACATAAAGCTGTTGGACCATCAATAGCCCTGATGTTTTAGTTGTGGTTGTCAATTTGGGGACAACATTTACTCTATTTTCCCAATACAGCTTAAATCTACTGTAACTTAATTTCGTTTGTACAATTAATTTGTTTGTACTGCTTGTGGAGGTAATTGAGTGTTCTTCCTTGACATTGCTTTCGCTGTGTGAACACAATAACATTGCCCTTGGCTTCATGTACGTGCATCAGTGAATCCTTTCTCCCTGATGCTGTAAATGCTGACATTTGCATAGTTTTGTTTTGTTTGTATGTTATCTACCCTCTGCTCAATTATAATTTTTCACTGGACCTAAATATGGGACTCTCTTTCTTTGCCTATTTTTCCCCCTCTCTAGCCCTCTCTCCTTCTGTCTCCCTCTCTCTCACTCCATGTCTCTTTGTGGGACAATTGGAGTGTCATGAAATGCAAATGCAAGTGTGTGCAAATGCCCTAGTTTCTTATAAATAGACATTTGTGTATGATCAAGTATGAAAAAGGTCTGCCTGATGAGAAGGTGTTTTGTAGAGCATTGTTGAGTTTTATAATACACTTCTAATTATTCATCGGCATGTTTTACCGAGCCATTGGTATTTGACAGTATGGATGCCCTTGCAGTTCACGTCTCTGTGTATTTGTGCACAGGCATAAACTGTGGGGGCTCATGGTTAACGCCTGATCACAACTTCTCCCAAAATCTGGTATTTTGGTGGACTGTTGTCTCCAGTGTTGAGCAGGTGTCTCTCTCTAGCACACACACAGACTCTGACACACACACAAATCTTTGACTTTGTTTCATGAAAGGTTACGGTCTAATCAGGCTGAGAGGGCCTTGCTGTAACCCATGGTGATATATATGTCCTGCTATTGGTTGTTTCTCTTCATTGGACTGTGCGCTATTTCAACCGGAGCGGAGATGGAGCACAGCGGTGAGCCAATCATTAGAGCGTTTCTGCTTCATAACCTCTACGATCATGGTTTTCATGCATAACATGCATCGTGCTGCAAATCCTACTCCTCATGTTTATCACTTTTCTCTCACATACATTACTGGCATGCTCTCTTAAAGTGACGGAAGCTCTGTGTTATTCTCCTCCTGCTTCCCTGTCTCACTTGATTTGTGCAACGGTCCACGGGTCCACATTTCCTTATTATTCCAAAAGCACCCTGACAGTTCTATTTTCACAAATCTCACACGAACCTGTTCACCCATGTAGCCTCATCCGACTAGATGCACCTGAATTTTGATAATTGATACAGTTTTCAACGTTGCGTTTTTGTGTGGTATTCCCCGCTGACATGTGATCCACATGACAAATGTGATTCGAGAGACAGAGAGATATAGAGGGGTAACCAACCATTCTGCTTCTTCCCCTCTCCACAGCTAGCATTGTGAGAAGCCAGCAGTGGTGTGATATGACGCCCTGCTTGGAAGATGAAGGCTGTGACCTCTTAGTCAACCAGTCGGGCTGGACGTGCACACAGCCGGGGGGCCGGGTGAAAACCACCACGGTAAGACGTGATCTGTCACAAACAGAGTGACCGGAGTCTTAAGACCTGTTTGCCTGTGATGGGTTTCCAGGGCTCTGCACAGAGGCCAATGTGGACACATTCAAAGCTGCCATAATGTCAAACCTTAGTGCAACTCTATTCAATATAAATCTCTACATGGCCATTGGTCGATGTGACTGAATAGTTTAGCCATTGCATCTGTTACAGTAAGTGATCATGTGGTAACGATAATGAAACCTTAGCCCAAGGGTGTTGATTGAATAATTTTTGCTCACACACACGTAATGCCACTAAATAAATTGCGCTTTTGTTGCTCTGTTGTCAGGACATCAATTTCAAGGAGCTCCATTTCAATTGGATTATTATGCAGCATTAATTTGCAGCCCCATCAAAAGTATGTTGTCTGATGTTCATGAATGTGGCAGAAGTTTGTTCATTTATAACTAAGCCATATAGCATCACGAAAACTGATAATGAACCTAATAGTTTTCTTATTATATTATAACATGCTTAGAGTTTATGCAAATTGCTTAACAATGCTAAATTCTTGTAATTTCAGGGATTCTTGAAAATGTTGACTATTCCCCCCAAAAATATGTATTTAAAAGAAATTCACTTGACAGACTGACCAAAATATTCACTATAATACAGACATGCAAGAATATGGCTATTACATTTATTGTCTCAGTGGATTACTCAGTTCAGACACAATTTAAAAGGCATGTGCCAGGGCTATTTGTATTATTATGTTTGCAAGCAGTTGAGTTGAGCAAGCAGTGTGATATGAAGCAGCTTGGCTAGATGTGCATCGGAGGACATAGGTCTCTTCAACAGAACCCCAAAAAAAGAGACAAAATCCCCCAAAAAAGAATTTTTCCATGACATATTTTAATTGTTTAAAAGGTGCCGGACAGTAATTCGGATTTCAAAGTAAACTTGCATTTTGAAGGGACTGACGCGTGACAAAAACATACCTTTATATATACATACCTTAATATTTAAGGTAATAAGGAACTGGCCAAAATAACAAAAAACAACATGAGAAAGAATGGTTACTTTGAAGTAACTAATCACTATCCAAAATGCAGCTGCAGAGGTCACATTAGAATATATACCAATGAGCTGTACATGTCAGATACAAAATAGGTCAACAATCAGCAAATTTGAGTATTCTGAGCAACATGCAGCTACTAATAAAGCATTGAAGAAACCAGTTAGTAGGTGTTAATATCATAAAACCTTGACCCCTTAGCATGGAAAAGTGATATGGTCTGATGATTCATTTTTCAACCTATAACCTACATGTTTTTGGAGAAATCCAAAGGAAGCTTTCAGCTCACTGTTAAACTTGATGGGGAATCCGTAATTGTATGGGCTGCCATCTCATGGGAGTCTTTGGGTTGGAGTTGGTCTCATGGACAAGACTACACTTTATTTGGCCCTTCCATTATTTTATCCTCCCCTTGTATTTCTTGAGATAAAATAAAAAAAAATATTATCTCATGCCAAATACTTGGAAGTCAGACAAGAAAAACTGAGTGGGCAGGAAACTAATTTGGTGACATCTCTTGTTGTTGTTTTTTTTGTCCAACATGTCAGTAAAGTAATGGAATGCATTGTCTTGAAATGTAGACCAAATGGGAACAAGAAGCAACATAGATTAATGAGTGCATAGGTTGGTGTTTATACTGACTCTTTGTGACAATCGAACCCACAACCATTGCATTGCAAAAACAATGCTCTTACCTGGCGAAATACATGGGACTGTTACAATAGCATACTTCTAGTCAATTATTAATAGCAACCAACACACATCTTCCTAACATACTGGTCATATTGGGGTCTAGCAACTATTATGAAAACCTGTCATATTGTGCAAGTCAAAGAATCAGGCACAATTCTCTGAATTTCCCTCCAGAAATATCTTGAAGCCTGACATAGTCAGTCATGCATGCTCAGGTCCTCAGTGTCATGGTTCTCCATCTGAGACAGGAGGCTGGTGGGCTGTCAGTCTAGTCACTGAATAATGAAATCTGTCAACTCAAGGATGGCTTTCAAAGTCCAGCATTTTATGCACCGAAATGCTCCGTTCAGGCGCCATTGCTTTCAATGGGGCCTGTTTAAAAAATGGACAGGGGGGCAATAGGGAACTGCTAACCCCGTAAATTCTCTGTCAAATAACTCACAGTTGTCTCTAGTTGGACAGTTAAAGCCATCTTCTCTATGGTGGCAGCTGACTCCATTTTGTGCCAATTGTTGCTGATGCTATGGGATTCTGCAATGTAACCACAACGATTTGGCAGGGATAAGCCTCTAACATAATACAAACAAACCTGAAAAGTTTAACAAAAAAAAATGATGCATTTCTAGTGAATACATTTATATAATGAATGTGACTCAATTATACTGAACCCTTTCACCCCCTCGACTAAAGTATATATAATGTTGCGTAGGACTGTGCAAGTCACTGCAAAGTAACCATCCACTGAGTTAGTTTTGAATGGCCTCTACCCCCTGGTGGGTGGAGTTTGCATATTAAAATGCCATTGGTCCTTTGTTGAAATCTCCACCCACCCAAGCAACTGGGCCAACCAAAATATTAGGCCCAGTTACATTTCTGCCAAATAACATTGCCTTTAGATTGTGTAAAACATGTACAGTGGGGAGAACAAGTATTTGATACACTGCCGATTTTGCATGTTTACCTACTTACAAAGCATGTAGAGGCCTGTAATTTTTATCATAGGTACACTTGTGAGAGACGGAATCAAAAAAATCCTGAAAATTTATGATTTTTAAGTAATTCATTTTCATTTTATTACATGACATAAGTATTTGATCACCTACCAATCAGTAAGAATTCCGGCTCTCACAGACCTGTTAGTTTTTCTTTAAGAAGCCCTCCTGTTCTCCACTCATTACCAGTATTAACTGCACCTGTTTGAACTCGTTACCTGTAGAAAAGACACCTGTCCACACACTCAATCAAACAGACTCCAACCTCTCCACAATGGCCAAGACCAGAGAGCTGTGTAAGTATATCAGGGATAAAATTGTAGACCTGCAAAAAGCTGGGATGGGCTACAGGACAATTGGCAAGCAGCTTGGTGAGAAGGCAACAACTGTTGGCGCAATTATAAGAAAATGGAAGAAGTTCAAGATGACGGTCAATCACCCTCGGGTCTGGGCCTCCATGGAAGATCTCACCTCGTGGGGCATCAATGATCATGAGGAAGGTGAGGGATCAGCCCAGAACTACACGGCAGGACCTGGTCAATGACCTGAAGAGAGCTGGGACCACAATATCAAAGAAAACCATTAGTAACACACTATGCCGTCATGGATTAAAATCCTGCAGCGCACGCAAGGTCCCCCTGCTCAAGCCAGCGCATTTCCAGGCTCGTCTGAAGTTTGCCAATGACCATCTGGATGATCCAGAGGAGGAATGGGAGAAGGTCATAAGGTCTGATGAGACAAAAATGTTGCTTTTTGGTCTAAACTCCACTCGCCGTTTTTGGAGGAAGAAGAATGTTCAAGCCCAAGAACACCATCCCAACCGTGAAGCATGGAGATGGAAACATCATTCTTTGGGGATGCTTTTCTGTAAAGGGGACAAGACGACTGCACCGCATTGAGGGGAGGATGTATTGAATTGGGGCCATGTATTGCGAGACCTTGGCCAACAACCTCAGTAAGAGCATTGAAGATGGGTCGTGCCTGGGTCTTCCAGGATGACAACGACCCAAAACACACAGCCAGGGCAACTAAGGAGTGGCTCCGTAAGAAGCATCTCAAGGTCCTGGAGTGGCCTAGCCCGTCTCCAGACCTGAACCCAATAGAAAATCGTTGGAGAGAGCTGAAAGTCTGTATTGCCCAGCGACAGCCAGACATCTGAAGGATCTGGAGAAGGTTGGTATGGAGGAGTGGGCCAAACTCCCTGTGTGTGCAAACCTGGTCAAGAACTACAGGAAACGTATGATCTCTGTAATTGCAAACAAGGTTTCTGTACCAAGTATTAAGTTCTGCTTTTCTGAATGTCAAATACTTATGTCATGCAATAAAATGCAAATTAATTACTTCAAAATCATACAATGTGATTTTCTGGATTTTTGTTTTAGATTCCGTCTCACAGTTGAAGTGTACCTGTGATAAAAATTACAGATCTCTACATGCTTTGTAAGCAGGAAAACCTGCAAAATCGGCAGTGTATCAAATACTGGTTCTCCCCATTGTATCTGATAATACAGAAATAGGTAGTAAACAATGATGACTAGATCTGCAAAATATGTTATATAATTCTTTAAATATTTATTGGTAATTTTATGAACAATTATGTTCATACCTGGAACCTGAACATCTTGACATGAACGTCAATTCAAAGATTGGGTTCTCTAAATGTTCGAAGAGACCGTGGGTGGGCAGGCATCTGATCCACCCCCTTTGTAATAAATGTGTTGTAACTTCTCAGTGCCCTAGTAGAACCTCATTAGTAGAATATGGTTTGCTTTGGTTAGTGTAGGGTTAGAAAATAATGTTCTCATTAGCAGAGTGCAGTTGCTCTAAAGGAACCTTTCGATTACATGATAGCCAAAAATGTGCAGCTTCAATTGATGTGTATGAAATGTGTCTGTTTTTATAAGACAGTAAAGATTAATGTTACAGCCTCGATTTGTTTTAAACAGCATGCTGCTTTAATGTGAAATGCCTTTGACAGTCGTAAAGTTACAAAATGAAAGTAATTAAACTGATCTTAGCATGTCCAAACATTCTCATTCCGCAGCTCATTTTCCAGATCCTTCTTTGAATTCATCTGAGATTATCTAGCTTGTCATTGAATTCCTAGGAAAAGGCTGACTGGTTATAACGTGGCCCCCCACTCAAACTCTCTCTGATCTTTTGTATTCCTTGATTTCAATGTTCCTTACAGAAAAACAATCATATCTTCTTGCATCCAGTGGGTGTTGAATCACGCTCAGACTAAGTATCATGTTCAAATCAAATTCCTTGTTCATGTACAATATCTGCATATTGTCTTGTCTAAAATGGTGCACAAGTAATTGGGCCCACCACCAATGTCTGGACAGATAAAACATTTTAAAATTGTTCATCCCGGCATGACTCTTGCTAAGAGATAGGGATTTACTGAGAAAAAGTAGGAAAGAGGCAAAGTAAGCCAACAGAGAGGAGGTAGCACAAAAACCTGGGGTGAGACGAGGTACCGGCCAAATCACTTCGGGAGACATGCTGACTTTTCTGACCGTATAATTGGCTAACAATGGCAGAGGAAATTGCTGCTATGGCAATATGTCTTAGTCTTTCTGTTATATAGTGTAGTGTATGAACCACAGTGCCATTGGTCTTTGGGTTCATTCAGTTCCTTTTTAAACCCCAATTATGGCGTAGTTTACATAATGTACCAATCGTTTATGTTTGAAGCTGGTAATTAACATATTTTCACATTTGGGGGAATTACTTGGGAATTGTGGCAATGGAGGTTTATTACCTACCTGGTCAAGGAAGTCTTTAGTTGCTTGTTATTGGTTGCTATGCCGCGCATTAGGGCCATGCCACAATCTCTACCTTTGTCTAGACATTCCTTAGTAACATGGATGAGGAGTCGAGCAGGACTTATCCTGATTTAATAAATACCTGCTGCCACACAATCCAATTCCAGACATTGTTGACACAGTCTGCAGCTAGCAAACCAAATCCATTTGAACCTCTCTTTTATTATTATTTCTACTGCTCATAGTCCAGGAGTGTCAAATTCATTTTGCCCCCGGGAACTACATTTAGTCTTTACTGAGGTCCGGAGGCTCGCACTTAAAATAGATTATAGAGGTTTTCCTTGGTGTACAAAATAAAAAGTAGCCTCTGTCCATCGCTGTTGGAATGTTCGATCATCTTTGACTCTAGCTTTGTTTCTGAGACTATTAGCAAGCTGAGAGTAAATAAACTAAAACCATAGGTCCATTATCATTTCTGCACCGTTTCAATGGGGTTTTAGGGAAAGAAAATTAACTTAAGCTCTCTCTGAAGTGATCCAGGCAACACCCCCGGTTTTAGTTTTTACTTGAATTAACACACTTATACCAATCATGAAATACTCTGAATTCACAAAATCTAGTTTCAGCTAAAAGTACACATCAGCGTTAATTGTTAAACAGTGCCGTAAGTCACTCTGGAAAAGAGCTAAATGACTAAGTGGAAATTAAAATCCCCAAACAGTTTTAAATTAAATATAATACATTCATCATGTATCCATTTGGCCGTCTATCTGCAACCACAATCGATGCTCAATGGTAGAGGTGGCGTTAGGTATGTGCGGCGTTAGCGTTTGGCCAAAAAGCTCAATTTTGGTCTCTTCTGACCACGTGAGAGACAGAGATCACTTGGACTCAGTCTCCCACATGCCTTCTGGCAAACTCAAGCCAAGAGTTTTCTTCTGTTTGCCACTGTGCCTTTTTGCCAGGATATTCAGTTTTTGAGCACCGCCTGTTATAGGCAGGTTCATAGTTGTGCCATTTCTCCAATTCTAAATAGTGGAATTTATAGGGTCCTGGGGGGATATATAATGCCTTGAAAATGATATACCTCTATAATAAATCTGATTAGTACAAAGTCTTTATTGTTTTCAGATTTGCTTTGAATGTCCCATTGACATTTTCATGAAGTTGCTTTTGCTAAAACTTGTTCTAACCAGCGGTGGCACCTACAGGAGATTATGTGAAACACCTTGATTACACACAGGTGGACTCTATTCAACTAATTAAGTGATGGAACCAAGATAGTTGGTTGCACGACACCTAATTCGGTTAACATAGCAAAAGGGGTCAATACTTATTCAATCAGTTATTTTCTACTTTCTATTTGTAATTAATTTAGAATATTTTGCATAACAAATAATTTAAAGGGGCTTTGCACAAATGTTTTTTTTCCTTCTTTTGAGAAATGCTTGTCTATTTACCTCAGTCAAAACCCATCTTGTTTTGCTCTCCAGACACAATACTTTCATAATTTATCAAAAATGAATTATGTACATGCCTAGGCAACAGCCCCTTATGTTTTCAAATTAATTTTTGCAGGCCTACAGTATTTATCTAAGAAAGACATAACAACAACCATTATATTAAAACCTGAAAATCTGTTATTGCAATCTCATATTCCCATTCACTCTCTATTTCTAGATTGAGTGAACGTTCCTAATTACATGGTTATTATCTCTCTCTTAAGGGTGTGGCAGGCTAGAAATGAACATTATCTGCAACATCAACATTAACATTGTGTGGAATGCAATTACTGCCATCCATCAAATTTGGAAAAATGTGAAGAAAGAAACAGAGAAGGAAGGTGGAGTATTTTCATGCCACGAGACCCAAATCTTATGCAACAACTTTATAAAAAACAATTATTGTATTGATCTATATGAAGATTTTGTATGTGTGTGTGTGTATGTGTGCCAAGGATGTGTTAAAAAAAGCTCTTGCAATTGAGGGAATGCATGAGTGGACAGCACAGAGATCTACAGATGACAGGCAGACTAGGCTGTTGTGGAGCTGAATCCCTTACCTTAATTGATCCCATTGGGCTGCTAGGCATTAACGGGCCAAATCAAAACACAGGTTGAACACAGGCACCATTGAGAGGACATCTGCTTGTCAAAGGCAGTGCAGCATGACAAAAGGTTGTAGGATCAACCTACCCTTTACAGCCCTTCCATTAAGCATTATATAGGTACAATGGCAGACATGCCACACGCACAAGAGGCAATTGAGATTCTCACCTCCAATTCTCCGAATGGCTAACATACTCCACCTCCGGCTGTGGGAAACTGTTCTAATTAAGCAAAATACCTTGAATGTGTTCATGTCTTTGTTGCTTTTTGAATTTGAGATTGAGTACGGGTCCACCTTTCTTCTGTTTTCTGTATTTTGCGTCACTTAATTTTCCTGTGTTGTCATTAATGCTTGCATTTTTGTCTTATATTCTTCACAATGCCTTCAAACATCACTATTTGACGTATTTTTATGTAAATGCTACATTTCCATTAGTATCTACTCACAAATCAAATCTTCTGTCAATCTCCAGGAAATCCTCAAGATACAAAATTAATATAGCAAAGCAATTAATTTTTTTTATTTTGCTACGTTTTTACTCACCTCGATTTTTGGACGGCATCTGTTGATCAGTTTTGCATACCTATATTCTTATCACAACACCACTGGTTGTATTCAAGTATTGAATCCAAATATACACTAATGAGCCAAACCATTATGACCACCTGCCTAGCATGAAGTTGTTCCTCCGCGTGCAGTCAAAACAGTGCCGACCTCACACGAGAGCCATGAAGGTGTCCTGTGGTATCTGGCACCAAGACATTAGCAGCAGATCCTTCAAGTCCTGCAAGTTGCAAGGTTGAGCTGCCGTGGATATATCATGAACTCTTTATCATGCGCCTCGACACCTTGAAGTCTTCATCATGCGCCTCGACACCTTGAAGTCTTCATCATGCTCCTCAACACCTTGAAGTCTTCACCATGCTCCTCAACACCTTGAACTCTTCATTATGCTTCTCGACACCTTAAAGACTTCATCGTGCTCCTCAAAACCTTGAAGTCTTCATCATGCTCCTCAGCACTTTGAAGTCTTCATCATGTGCAGTGTGGTAGGGTCCTGTCAGGTCTTTACTCCTGCCCATTTCTCCTGCATCCAACACATTGACTACTAAACTTGATCTCTGCTTACCGTCTATTTTACCCACACCTTGACATGTGCCCAACGAGTGGTCATCTTGGCTCATCAGTGTGCATTTTCAAAGCGCCAGCGACAGCCTTTAATTTAACCAACAACAAATGTAGTACCTCTATTCAGTATATGGCCCATGCTTCACTGCACCACAATGCATATTATGTAAAACAAACGCACAAGTCTCCCTGTGATTTCAGGCCCTATGACGACACATACACAAAGACAGAAGGCAATGCCAGCCAGACAGCAAAAGTCAACCAGTTTTCAAGGACAGACAGGAGAGAAACATCAAACTGCAGATCCTGGCAGGCTAGCGCGACAGCAAGGTACATGAATTTTGTTTCCACCCAATGTCAAATGCATGATTACTCATTTGTTATGATGAATTACACACTTGTTTTCTTCTAAATTAACGAAATAACAGTGTCCATTGAAATATCTAATGCACTTAGACATGAATAGTGAATTCTCAAAGATAAACCTGTAGGGTTTCATGATTAGCATATTAACGATGTCTGAAATAATTAATACAAGTGTCTGCTATCCCTGGTTATTCAGCTGGAGTCAATAAAAATGGGATATTCAATTTTTTATATTTTCTTCAGAGACAGAGTAGGCAGTGGGGCAAAATATGGTTTACATCCTATGTTGTAATTGTACTTACCTCAATAATCTGTATCATTTAAATTCTTAAAAACTGATGTACAAGACATGAGTTAAGACATTATTTATTTAACGCATACTCTCCCACAATGAAGTACTAGTTCACCTGGAGGCCATTATGGAACTTCCATTTGATGGATTCAAATTTCTTTTTTTCGGGCCCTCACTCTATTACTTTGTTTATTTTCTAACAAATCCCATGAACAAATATATGCACTGTCTGCTTTTTGGCTTTTTCCTTTTGGGGAAATAATCTTTACAACATAATTTGCGGGGCATTAAAAGTACACGCCGATGACTCTGTAATTGCTTACAGGTACTATACAGTCAACACAAAATACAATACATTTATGAGTGAAGGATATACTGACAGTTAACTTAATACCTGGGTGTTGAACGGGTGGTTGAGGCAAACTTGAAATAATTCAAGCACCAGTCATCAATATATCAAGAATCCAATTATTCAAACAAATCACTTGGCCACCAAATTCTCAATAGTAGCTCAGTGGGTAAAGAATGATTATGTTGTGTGCATGATATTGTATTGTAAGTGGGGGAAAGTGACTTATAATGCCACTCCAGTCCCTTTTTCCTGTGGCATACTTCAATTAATTTGATGTGTGAAAGCCCTGAGAGCATCTATTGAAGACATTGTGCTTTGCTTTGCCTGAGATGTTTTCTTGTCCTCTTCTGATCTTAATCGCTAGAGGGCAATGTGGAACATGATCGATGGTACGTTAAGGTCCATGGCAAATCGCGGAGAATTTGGAACGACTTTGATTACATATAACTGTGCATTACTTTGATTACAGTCTCTGTAAATGCAAAAGATCTGTCACACTCTTTAACCCCTGTAATGATGGGTCATCATAGAAATTGCCAATATGCAACCTTGGTTGGGAAGGCTGGAATTGAATTGAATTATGCCTGACACAGACAGGTTTGCCCCATGCCACCGTAATCGCCACTTCATTTACATATTTTGCATGTCTAATCTCAATCTGAGCAACAGCTGGGCATCATTAGAGGGAGTTCGTTGACAGAAATAATTGTCACTCAGTCAGAATGAAAAGGACCTGGAATTTAAGTGACGGCGGGAAGTTTGCAGTTTTATTTCTCTACTGAAAAATATAAATTAAATATTGTATAGGAATGAGGTTGAACTGCAATTGAAACATTGTTTGAGGGTATTGTCATTC
Organism: Novumbra hubbsi; assembly: GCA_016801125.1. Lineage (NCBI taxonomy): Eukaryota > Metazoa > Chordata > Actinopteri > Esociformes > Umbridae > Novumbra > Novumbra hubbsi. Next base: position 21,011 of record JACXGK010000266.1, read on the forward strand.
ATGTTATCTGTACTCTTTAGAAATGAACCGAAAGTATTTGGAAAAATTCACAATGTGTCCTGTTTAGTATTTGAGGACCACAAGTATATTGAACTTGTGAGACAATACTAATACCATCATGACAATACCATCATGACAATACTGAATGAACTGTGATCATGGTCACCTCACCTCGCATGATTAACAAAATGATGAAGAATTATGTTTATATTTCAATCATCATTATTCAAAACTCTTCAGGATTAACAGCAATCACGGTAGCATTGACAATAAAGTATAGTTCTAAAGTTCTAAATTATTTTGTTTTAGGATTTATTATATGCATTTTTCTTAAGAGTCAGATAGCACAACATACTGTACTGAATCTATCTTCATGTTAATCTAATATGACTCCTGATTGTTGAGCCCCAATGATTTCTGAATCACGCATAACGTAACATAGCATGCTAGATTGAGTCCTCTCAACTGATGATCATGCCATTTAATCGATGTTTGCCACAGCTGTACACGCATTGCTTATACAAGCGGAAGGGCTTTCATTGCCGAGGCAGATGTAAAATGCCATTATGGATTCTCTGCTCCCCTGATGGCTTCTGTGTTCCCATTGATTCCCAGGTCTCCGGACGATGGCGGGGACAGGCTCTACGGAACGAGAGGGGCGATTGCGTGAGCTGCTTCCCGTAGCCCATCGCCACCGCCTGTGTGAGAACGTACGTTGTCTTATCATCAGCCGTCTGTCCATTGTCCCGTTCAGCAGAGTGAATCCATGCTGCGACACGTTGCCAAAGGCCTAGGACTCCGAGTACGGGAGCTGGAGCTAAACATGGAACATATGGACTACAATGCTGTGCTATTCCTTGGGAGATGGAACCTCTTTTTCAATTGAGTTTGGATAACTCTGAATTGGGTCATCCTGAACTTCTGGATCCGACCCAACGTAGACTTTGGAGACACAGGACCAGATTCTCTTTTGAAGTTTACGCTTGGCAACTCCTAGTGTTTTCACAGACCAAAGAAATAGATGGCCAACTGCACCATGTTTTGGAGGACACAGTATGCTGTAAGGGGTTTAAGAACTTCAAGCTGACGAAACATGCAATCCCATTTTCCCCATACACACAATATGATAGACAGTATCTCACAAATGTACACATGTTGAAGAAAGGGACTTGTAGACCACAGTAATTGTATACATATTATTGACAAATACTGGATGTCAAAAGATATTCAAAAGACATTTTGTTTGGATTACTGAACTGTACTTCTGTACTCACTGCTCTATTTTAAACCCAGATTAAATCAGATTCACCTTTTCAACTGCTATATTTGGACAATTTGCAGTCAGCATGGCTGGTTATAGTAAAACAAGCGATCCATTTCTCACCAGGAAATTGGAAGAGGAAAAGAAGAGGAAATTCATCATGTGTTTGGGGGAAAGAAACATTACATGTATTTTCAAGAGCCTAAAGTTATATATTTAACAGTTTTATATGTTGTATCTTTGTAGAAAACCTTATTTAACACATTACCAATCATAAACAGTGGATTCACAATGAGCTATGTCCTTTAAGCTATTGGTCTGTCTTGTTCATTTGAACAAAGTCAAGTGGCTCCTTTTCAAGCTGTTGAATTATTTTTTCATCATAAAAAGTCAATTATTTAACATGAAATGAATAGGAAAGTACATAATTAAAGCAACCAGACACTGGTACAGAGCCCGTTTCTGAAGAAAGGTCATATTTTCTATGTTTTCTACTTTTCTAGTCCCCAGTAACCTTTGTGAAAATGTTGCACAACTTGGGGTTTTACTTTTGAAACCGCATTCACTACATTAAATAGGGACACAAGGAGACATTGATTTAACCATTGGTGACTACAGAGTTTGCAACCAAAGCTCAAAAGGTTACAATTTTCTCACATCTATGCACATTTTAGCAAGAGGGACCAATTCTCTCTCAAGTTATCAAGCAAAGCTTAGAGAGAAACACCACTGAGGTCAGTGAGCAGTGCCCAGCGGCAAGATTCTACCACAACAGCTCTATTTACACTTCCTAGTTCAGAATTGTTTCAGTAGGAGCAGCACATACATACTGTTATTGTTATCAGAGACATCGTGCGAACATCATTTTCATAGATAAACATTGGTTTACGATTCAATTAAGTGATAACTTCTTTGTGGGCAAATTGTGATTTTTAACCGACGGTCAGACGTCTTGACTCATTATGTGTGACAAGGTGGAGGTTTGCCAAAGGTTTATTCCAGGATATTAAGCACACCCAATTAATATGTCATGTTATGATATGGATTCTTAACACACAGTATCAAACAAATTGAAAAGAAAAGTAATCTAACACAATCTGGGTGATGTAGTACAAAAATGGATGCTGTACACAAATGGATGATGATCCAATTTTAGCTCATGAGCACCATACTTACAACGACTGGCTGAAGTTATACAAACACAAAGTTCATCTCTAAGTACTACCATGTGTGGGTCACAGGCTATACTACAACATTATTTCAATGACAGACATATTGGGCCTTTAACATGTACTGTGGCAACTGTTAAGAGAGCATCCTACTTCTAATTGTTTATCAATAAGAACATAGCAGCGATATTGAAGGCAAATAGAAAGCGCGCACTGGCCACACAGAATATCCAGAGGGTAAAGGATGGAGGATTGTGGATGGCATGGCACAAATGTCTTTTTAATGTTCCGACCCTCCTTTCACAACAGGGTAGGAATGGAATTCATTGGGGCACTTTAACTATCAAGTTATAGTAGCTTTGGCATGCGCGAGAATGGCACATTCAGGAATTTTGTCTTGCAACACGTTCAAACTCCTAAATGGGGGGATACATTTGCCATAGACAAGTAAAATAGCAGTACAACAAAACACTAATTGAGAAGGAGTTCATAAATGACCCAAAACACACAATGTCAAGTCAATATATATGTCCACTATGCTATAGAACGTGCAAAATATACATTTTAAATCACGTCCATTATTCTCCCAGGAACAAACTGGTGTCCTACACAATGTCCTACAGTCTATATCTACATTATCAAATTACCAGTGAAATTTAAAGTAAAGTTTAGCATTAACATGTTAGGACTTTCATCCTAAACACAGGGATAGTGTTTTTATATAGCTATCTGGCCATAGCATATAATTGTTAATCAAACACAGTGTTTCCTAAGAAAGCTCTTAACTGATTTGAAATTTTTTCCACAATCATAAGTGCATGGAGATGCAGGGTCCCATTGCCTTTCAGCATTGTCTTTCATTCGTATTGGCTTGGACCCAAAAATACCTTCTGTCAGGATATTTTTTAGGACATGGCAGGGGAACACATTTGAGATCAGTGTTTTTTGTTTACTTGCTTGTCCAACCAAACACACAGCAACTCTTCTGCATAACAAGCGTTATTAATTTAGGCTGTCCATTTTTTTCTTGTTTATGCTCTTGTGGTCTACACGGAAGGCAGGTTTGTTTTACCCCAAACCCTGCATCCTGTGGAGATAAGAGCCTTCTCTGGATGACATGTTACTGGTTTAAGCTATCACACTTACTATGCTAGCTTTTTGGATGTGACAACTGGAAATTGTACAATGACCCTGGTTAGCTACATTCTGTTTACTTTTTGGTCGGTAATAGTAGTTGGTCATGTCACGGTTGAACGTTGGCTGACCCAGACTTGCAAGTCAATCGTTGAAAGTTTTTACAACAGAAGCAACAGAGCAAATTTGGCTGATTAGCGTCTGTAACTACATTATAGCAAGTATTGTAGTTAGAAATGCACAGTTACCCTGTAATAAAAACATGTTACTTGTGGAAATTGCAGTCTGTAAATAGAAGTCTAACTCTGAATGCATAACAATGTTACATTTTCTTCTACATTCAACAATGTTTAAAGTTCTGTGTTTTCTCAGCTGTATCCTATTTAGTAAAAGCAGCCGGGATGTAAAAATTCAAATCTTAGAGGCTTAACATGCTCTCTTCAATATGTCTACACAATTGTGTTGCTAAACAGGAGAAAAAAAAACTTCTGTCATATATGTCAGGGTTTGTCCCAGATTATCCCATATCGGAAATATTTTAAAGTGAATCGTGTGTGTGTGCATTAACCATTGTGATATCATGAACCCCCTTCTGGCCAGTTGGGGGGATGAGAACTGCAGGTTACACCACGGTGCATGTGATATCTACCTGAGACATTACTAGGGTTACACAGGAAGTGTTTATTGAGGAGTACTTATTAGTAATTCAGCTGTACTTCTAAATGCATTACCTGTCTTGACAAATGGCTCCCTTTTGAAGTTTTACAAATGTCCTATTCATGTGGGAGGATAAACACGTGTACAGTAAAGTGTACATGAAATATATGTCTAAGTGCACGGCAATTACACTGTGTTACACATGCTTTATCTAGTTACAATGATGTCCATCTTGAGGTTGTACCTACTCATAATTAATTTGTACTTACAGTATATAGTATATCACCCAGCAGTCTGGCCCTTATTTAAAATGCACTTGAATCGCCCTCCAAATGAGAGGATACAAGCTATTACAGCAAACAGAGTATGTAACACCCCCCATTGGTTGCCATAGTGCTCCTAAACTCCCATGCATTTCAAATTAAAGCTCGCCCAGGAACGGCATCAACACCAGAGTACTTTAATACAGCTCTGTCTATGAGGTGGTTGGTATTCCGTTTGTGATAACTGTTTCTAGGATTGGATACCATCAGAAACATGGACGTGTCTTTCAAGCACTGCAGCTAGAGTTTGTTATAAAAATGCATACAGATTACAATTTCCACCAGTTTGTTGATATGGTGTTACTTTGTGTTATTATTATTCATTACAGTGCTTGTTACAGTGTAATAACACTAAAAGGAACTCCTTAAAAATGTTACCCATTTACCAACATTTCTAACATTCTGCAATGTGTCTTACTTCCTAAACTAAATATATTTTAATAAAAGGCATTGTGTATGACTAAATCAATGCACAACAGTCAGGTTTCAAGCTATTCTCACGGCTCCTGTAAAAAACATTTACCTAGATCATGTGAAAGGTTGGTATGCTGTTTTCTTGGCACTCAACCTTATTGGAATTTGAACAAACAACCTCTGAATGGCAAGCTACTTGAAGTACCTGGTGCTCCACCAAGCCTGTGAGCCCACTGGGATCAGTATATACACATTTCCACTATATATAATAAGTATAAAGCCTATATAAGTATATACACAGACATTATATGTGCCTTTAGAAAACATTCAGATCCCTTCACTTTCTTCATATTTTGCTTTGTTACAGACTTCTGTTGTTACAGACGTATTATTAAATTTTTTTGCAATGCACACAATACTTCATATCTGCCAATCCCGCCCCTGAATTATCTCATGTACATAAGTATTTAAATACCTTTTTCATTACTTTGGTGAAGCACCTTCAACAGCAGTAACAGCTTTCAAACTATGTCAAATTTAATGGGAACTGCAATCTTAGTGTCTCCTCTCAGATGTTCAATGAGGTTGATGTCCAAACTTTGACTGCACCAATCAGCAACATTGACAGACCTGTCCCAAAGTGACTCCAGCATTGTTCTGACTGTGTGCCTCTGGTCATTGGCATGCTAAATAATGCATCTGAACTCAATTTGGAGTATCTAATACTAATGTACATGAGATAGTAAAAACATTTTTTTTTTTTATTGGCAAACAATAGATTAAATATATATATTTTTTTTATTATGGGGTATTGTGTGTAATTTGATGGCAACGTTTTTTATTAAATCAGTAATAAATACAACAACATGTGGAAAAAATGAAGGGGTTGGAATAATTTCTGAAAACAATATGTATGTAAGAAACGTGTACTGCAGCAGTCTTCAGTTCCTTATTGTTTTAGTGCATTTTTGTCTTAATTTTTTCCTTTGGTAAGTGAAACACACGCTTAATTGGATTCAGGTCGGGCTAATTCATTTGGCCATTAAAGAACATTCAACTTTTTAGATTTTAAAAACACCCTGGCTGCATTAGTATGTTAGGAGTCACAAGTGTTTGGCTGAATCTTAGCAGACAAGATGTTTTCTCTACACTTCAATTCTTCCAACATCATCAATGAAGACAAGTAAGCATGGTCCGGTTGCAGTCATACATGTTCAAGCCATTACAACCTGTTCAACTTATTTTACGGAAATAGTAGCATGCCAGTATAATGATATAACGGCACATGTCTTTATTTTTGTGCTGGCAGACACCAGCAGCAGACTCCAAATGCAATAGCAAAGTCTATGATCAAGACTAAACATTGGCAGCTCTCATGTGCATAGAGTAATGACTCACACTTTAATAAGAAAAAGCTATGAAGCACATTTTGGTGCTCTAAAATGGGGAACAATCAATTTCTAAATGTTTCATGAAAATACCCTCAAATGAATACTGACATGCTTTATTTTAACCATGTTGTCATTGTATCATAACCAAACCAAAGCAGCTGTTTACAATGCTATGCCTGAATTCCCTTTCATTCAATTTGAATTAGACACCAGTATTTTAAGTTTATACAGTAAGTATATGAGAAATCACCAGATTTTCCAAAACATTGTTATATAAATACTGATTAACATTGTGTATAAAAATTGTAATCATATGTTTTCATTAAGAAGTTATTTACAAAAAAAAAATAGCTGTCAACCTATTTGGCATTTCTTGTTTTAATTCCCCAGGATCATTCCCCTGTGAACAAAACAACACGGCAGATAACAACAATGTTTGAGATTGGAAAACACACCGGGCAAGAAAATAAATCTAGATTTAATTAACCGGAGGGGAGTCTATGCATGGCTTGAAATAAAATCATATTAAATAAGAAAAACCTTTGCCTTTTATTTAATTGTAAATAAATCACCAAAACCATAAATAACCCTCATTCTATGAGCATATGGGCATATGTAATATCACTGCTGGACAGATGTTTTTTCACTGTTGCCATTAAAATCTGTGGCCACAAACAGTGAAGACAATCCACATCCACCACAAAGAGAAGGTTAGATGGAAAAGTAACATGGACAACCTCTGGAGAAAATGAACAGAAATAGTGGCCCAAAGGAACATTTCTCACTCACTTGTTTTGCATACAGACATACTGTCAGTGATAAACAATGCACTGCTATCATAAAGCTACATTATTGTTGTCAAAGATTACATGGCTGCAGAGACAGTGTCCTCAGAGACCTTCACAATGGAATGATTTTGGGCAGGTTTCACTGTTTGATACCATTTAAATGTGTAGAAGGGGCTCTTGCACTCTGAATGTAATGTACATGACTGTCACAAACTGTCACATTCAGATTCATTCTCTCGCGAATCAGGGCCTTGCTTTTTATATAAATGTGTAATGAAAAAGGTGACAGCTATGAGCATTGTTCGGACCGAATTCCAATAAAAAAAAGATGCTTACGTAAAAGAATTATGATTGTGACTATAATACCAATAGTTGCAATAATTCTGCTTAAAGAATTTGGATATGAATATGGACCCTTCAGCTTGAAACAGTCAAAGCCACCAACAAAAACAGGTCAGAAAGTTGAGGGTTAGCGGACCACCTTGGAAAAGATATATTAACGCATTTGATAAAGCAGCACCTTGGATCAGAAAGGCAGTATAAAAGATGTTTGGCTTTCCTGAATAAATAGGCATGCTGAGAGCTGTGGACACATAACAAAATAGAAAAACTTGGGAGAAAGACCCATAATCTATCCAAATGTAATGAACGAAACCAAACAACCAGGATTATTGAGCTAATATTCAAAAAGAACATTTGCTATAGTTTACACTAACAACTGATAGTCAAATAGTAAATTTTAATGCCCTTGAAGATACCCATTTCAATTATTTATAAAACGATGGTTTTGCAAACTAGTCTAGGTAGAATAATTGTATTTTCCTTATGCAAGATCAATAGGAGCTTTTTGACCTGTGGGTGTCATCTCTTCCTTGTACTTTCATTTAGAAAGAACAATAAAGACATGCCTTTAAATTGTTCATACAGATTTTTGAAAATGTGTGCAGATTTATATTAGTTTGTGTGGTAGTATATCTCATGAACCTATTGCAGATCTAGCACACTACAACACCCTCTATCGTGAACACGTCTATAGATGGCAGGATAGACTGACTTAAGTGAGCTATTTTCTAGTAAGCATGCAAACAATCACATCTACTTAAACTACCAAAACAACTTCAAATGGAATTAAAATGTTATCCAATAAGGAGATCTAGCTAAAATGGAAGTGATTATATGGTTATTCATTCTAACTAGATAAAATAACCCAATAAAAAATGCAATACCGTTCCCATCTACTGTAAGAAAAAAGATGACCCTGCAAAAAGGTTTGACAACCATCCCTAATTTTGGATCTGCACTCCTTCACCAGTTCATTGGAAATAGTTTTATTTGTGAGAGAAAAGAATTCAGAAGTGGTCAGTGGTTTAACGTGTAATAATAAAAGATTTAAGTAATACTCAAGAGCTTGGTCTATGATGTTAACACAAGAATACCAGTGATTACCAGAATAGGCAAGAGTGAAAAAAGTAAGTATAAATTAATTAATAAAAAAAAAATAATTCTGATCCCAATACCACAATATCAAGATTGAACACTGCTTGGCCTTCACGCGCCTGAATGCACATCCGACAAAGTCTGGGCACGCTCCTGATAAGAAGGCAGATGGTGTCCTAGGCGATCTGTGGCACTACTTGGCGGTGCACTGATCCATCCATCCCTGAGGTTCTCAATTGGATTCAGGTCTGGGTAACATGAGGGGCCAGTCAATGGCATCAATGCCTTAATCATCCAAGAACTGCCAACACAATCTGGCAACATGAGGCTGGCATTGTCCTGCACCAGGAGGAAACCATGGCCCACTGCACCAGCGTAAGTTCTGACGATGGGTCTGTGGACATTGTGGTACCTAACAGCAGCCAGTGTACTGTTGGCAAACATGTGGAGGTCTATTCGACCCGCCAAGGAAATGCCTCCCCAGACCATTATTGACAAACCGCCCAACCGGTCATGCAGCCTGCAATGTAGCATGACCATTTACCACTGTGTCTCCAGACTCTTTACTGTCTGTCACATGTAATCAGCATGAACCTGCATCTATGAAGAGAAGGGGGAGCCAATGTTAGACATGCCCATTCTGGTGTTCCCTGGTGAATGCCAAACGAGCACTAGAGGACGTCGGCCCCTCATGCCTAGCTCATGAAGTCTGTTTCTGACAGTTTAGTCAGAAACATTCACACCGGTAAGCCGCTGAAGGGCATCTTGAAGGGCTCGGGCAGTTTTCCTGTTCCTTCTCCTGCAAGGAATCAGATGCCAGTCTTGCTGCTGGGTTGATGCCCTTCTATGGCCCTGTCCAGCTCTCCTCATGTAACGGCCCATCTACAGGTATCTACTCCATGCTCCTGAGACTGTACTGGGAGACTATGTAAACCTTCTTGCGTCGGCATGTATGGATATCCTGAAGGAGCTGGCCTGCCTGTGCAACCTGAATGGATTGCAGGTACATGCAATCAGTATTGCCAGCTACACTAGCAAAATGCCAAACTAGAGAAGATTAAGTCTGGCAGGATATAGAAAGAGCAATTTTCTGTGACCCCGACCCACAAAACCTTTCCTTTTTTGGGGGTTGTCTTGCTGTTGCTTCCTCCAGTGCACCTGTGGTCACCAAAACAGGTGACATTAATACACAATCGCTGATGCTTCCTAACTGGACACACTGATATAATACTGAAGTTTAACTGACTTGGTGTTATACTGTAATGATGACATTTTCTCCTACTTCTTTTGAACTATCACGGTTGCGGTGTGAGTTGAAACCAAAAGCAGACATTTTGAAAGTAAAGTGGATTTAATCCTTAAAACACAAAACAAACTACACGAACTGTCAACGTAAACGAAAGGTGCTAACAAACATAAAACGATGTACAAAGAACGTGTAGCGTATTCACTGAATAAGGAATAAAACAAAGACAAACCATAAACGTTGTGGAACACAAACAATCAACCACACCTATTGTGTGGCTGATGCCTAGCCTAAGTAAGCTCCCCAATCAGAGTCAACTGAACACAGCTGCTCTGACTGGGAGCCCACAGCGGCATAGAGAGGGCTAGAGACCTCTCTAACTGACATACCCTGACTGCAGCCCCAAAGCATAGAGGAGACTAGGGCTCCCAGCCAGGACATGACATGAACGTCCAAAGTTTTAACATTTAGAACATGTAGGGAAGCCCTTAACTGTAAGGTGACACATTTAGTTTGGTGCTGTATCTTTAAGTTAATCAAATTTTTTTAAGAAAGCATCTCGTTATAAATAAAAATGTAAACATAGATTTATTTTATTTATCTAGAAATATATATAATTTTAAGTTTCTCTATATTTCAAGATAGTTTCTCATTGTAACAAGAAATTACCAAGACGCATGTTGTTTTGATGTATGTGAAAATGACAAAAACGCAAATTCAAGCATTAGTTTTGCATAAGGAATATCAGATACAGATTGTCCTGGAAAATTGTCGAGAACCTTGTCGGGATGTAAAATTATCTTTCATTCATTATATATATATATATATGAGTGAAATAGTTTTGGTGAAAGCTAATACATTAATAAAAATATTACTGAATGCACAATGCTGACTGACAATCATTTAATGCTGACTGACAATCATATATATATATATATATATATATATACATATATATATATATATATATATATATATACATATGTTGTGTTCATCAGGTGTTTTATGAATCTCTACTTTTCACATTCTGTCTCTCGGCTCTGTCTCTTTCCTCTCTCCCCCTTTTGTACCCAAATACAGGATGACAGGATTGATATGATTGAGGAAGATTACATTTTCAGTTAAAATCTGTTTATAACAGCTAATCTATTGATATATCAGCAATCTTGATACATTTTGTATTGACTCCCACTGTTCAGTTTTGATATAAAGATAATAACGTAATAACATGAAGTGCTTAGTACGTGTGTGTACCACAGAACAACTGAGTTGAATAAGGATGCAAGTTTTACACCTGACATTAGAGGCAACAACACATTCACCATATCAACTCACCTACCCTTTCATTAGGTGCAAATTAGTTAAGTATAACAGTGACCATTGCCTTTGATGTAGACTTTTAATTGTTCTACTTCAACAATCTGTGTTGGATCTCAGTTGTCATACAGATACCCATCAGTACCTAGAAGAGATGGCAGTCACAACAGCTGCAAACTAATGCTACTTAACCTAAATATTTATTTGACAGATGATGATTATTCCAAAACTGAGGGAGGGTGGATTAATTTGTGTATGCTAAAATATAGTGCAACTAGATATACTTTTTTCCGGCTCCATCAGTAGCTTCATTGAAAATATGTCCGGCTGTCTGCTGCAGTTTACATATTCCAATGAGACCAGGTTGGCTGCAGCTACGTGAAAGGAATTATTGAACAAACAGGCTAGGCTTAAGCAAACATTAAAGTAAAAGTAGCTATGCAAAGATGAATAACCGATGTAGGTGAAACCATGAATACCCTTTGGCTTTATGTCAAGTAACAGGAAAAGTTAACCTTCACCAGAACAACGTTCACACTCACTGGCATGAAAAGATCTGCATGCCTAGTAACATGACATAGGTCAGGTCTTTGGCTGATTGTGCATTTAAAACGCAACACAATCATTCTGATTCTAAAGTAAATATTACACTTCTGGTCTACACCACTAGGTGAACCTAATACAATACCGTTATTTTACAGAGCTCCACACAAACTAAATAGATAGGGTGCCCCACATGGCCGAGGCTTAGGTATAAAAATTGCTCTGTGTTGAAGGAGTTTTATGATCTTTGCTGAAATGCATGCATATATTGTTTTTGCTAGTATGCAGCGCTACTGTTGGAGTGGAGAACGTTTAAGTGGCTGGCAGAAAATCTAGAAGGCAAGTAGCTACTGGATGCAGATGTATTTGTTTTTACTATTGAAAGTGCACAAACCAGCAATGTTGTTAATATAGATGCTTTAAAAAATACAAATACAATTTATTTTAAACTGCTGTATTGTGGGCAGGTGTGACCCACCTTTTTATTTGCCAGCTACACATACACTAAAAAAAGTCATACACAACAGAAAAGTCAAAATGACAGATACGGCAGCAATGGTTTTAATATAGTTCCAATTGTATCTTTAATCTTTATTCTGGTCTAGTGATTTTTATAGCTAATGTTACTCTGATGTATGGAGGCAGAGAACACATGTGCATGAGGAACCGAGGACATTTAAAAAAAAAATTGCTTAACAAAACTGAAACAAACACACAAAAACAGAAATATGTTAAAGACCATCAAGATACACTAGGAAAGGAGGAGCTTAAATAGTAACAGTGATCAGGAACACAGACTAAGGGCAAAAGCAAGAAATAGGTCTCCTGCTCCAAATGAGGGAGAGTGGGCATTGAATCTCACTGCCGTGCCAGGACACGACACCTACAGTAATATTATGATTTGGTTGTGAAACGGATATCCCATGGGCAGAGTCTATATATATAATACAGCAATTGAACAAATTCCGGAAGATTTACTTACGAGTTTCAGAGGTTATTTCAAACAAACACCTTTCTGTTTGAAAGGATTGGCATTCAATATATTTTCAAACAAAACTGTATACATTTTGCAAGATATAATGCCAAATTGAGCATCAAATCATTGTGTGTTTCTGTGCATATCTGTCTAGTCCTTAAACCATAACTTTACATTTGGCCTCCCACAACTTGATTAGAGCGACAAAGCCATGAATGTTCTGTGTTGAAAATGTGTTAATTTAGGTTCAACCATAAAAAGGTGAGTGTATTGATGTCAATGTTGCAAGAGACCAAATCTACTTTCTTTTAACCAGTTGGAGCATCAGCCCTCTTCAGTCAATCTTTGTGCAGTAAATGTAGTCAGTAAATATTGTCTGTGTAAATGATCGGCAATCAATAATTGTGTTTGCTTATGAATTTCCCCAGTATCTGCAAACATTCCCGAGATAAAAATGGCATGACATTGGTTTATGTAATGACTGCCTAACAAGGTGGCTGACATATTTAATTCCTCCTGATTGAATTCCAATAATCTGTTGGTATTCTAGAGGCAATTGTATTAAAAGTCATGCCTCTACATATTTCATTTGGGTAGTAAAATGGTTGTGGGGTTTCCTGAAGCTACAGAGTTTGATAAAGTGAATGCAAGATGGTGCATTATAATGATTAGGTAGGTGTTCATTGATTCCTATTCATGGATTCCTAGTCATAAAACCTTAAGCTTTGTATGTGTTTGTATCTGTGTGTGACAGAGTAAGAGAGTGAAAAGTATTTTATTCCAGCAAAACAGGAATTTCTATTTGCGATTAAATCTAAAACCAAACCTTTTCAGGCCAATAATAAGATCTGACCATGGACATGCAGTCAGGGGCAATTTCAAGCAAATCACATGCTTTACAATATGGCACAGTACTATTTCCATCTGAAACCTTTAGTTGGGAGTTTAGGGCATGTAATGGTTTTGCCAGGTGCTGTAAGATGTACTGATCAAACCTTTATTTTGGTGTTCCCAACAAAGCACATTTGTCAAAAATGCAGACAAACGCATAAGACAGAAAACTGTTTTCCTTTTATTGATACGTAACATGAACTATTAATACCATTGGGAAACCATTATTAAAAGAGTGCCAAACGCTTTTGTGTAGATCCTCTACATATTATCCACTGACTATCAGCAACATTTTACAACTCTAACATAACAAGCAGTTGCTTATCATCAGATATTCAATATTTACAGTATTTTAAAGAGTCAGCAAAAGGAAAATAACACAATTGAAACACATTGGTCAAACAATAGTAAAAAACATAGAAGATACTTAAATTACAGATACAAAAAAACATGTATACATCAAGCTATCTATATTTAGTCATGTGAATCATCCTATGAATAGGATGTTATATTTTAACTAATATGGACATACAATATTCAAACTTTCAATTAATATCTATAGATAAATGTAATTTATTTAAACCCCAAACAATTACATTTGAACCATGTTATCATTTATTTTGCAAATTGCCATATCCTGTCAAAGTATCTCTAAACGACAAGGAGCAGTGGTGAGTTCCTACCGACAGTGGTCCAAGGAGGGACAAACCACCACCCGACAACAGGGTGTTGGGTGCCCAAGGCTCCCACTGGAACTGAGAGAAGGTCGACAGTGGCACAAGTTAAAGAAAAGTTTAATGATGGCTTTGAGAGAAATGTGTCACAACACACAATGCATTGCACCCTGCTGCGTATGATGCTGCAAAGCTGCAGACTGGTCAGAGTGCCCATGATGACCCTTGTCCACCGTTAGAAGAGCCTACAATATGCATGTGAGCATTAGAACTGGATGTTGAAGCAGTTGAAGAAGGTGGTCATGTTTTCTTTTACATCAAAACATAATTCAAAGCAAAACGTCTTGTACTGTTCAAGATGGGAGTTAGTTCTGATGTAGTCTGGGGGTTGTTGTGGGTCATTATGTTGCTGAGCCCCCTACCATCATGCTTCCTCCTCCATGTTTGACCGTTGGTGTGGGATGAACCAAAGTTTTCCACCTTTGGTGCTTCAGGGCCCATGCAGACCTCCTTTTCTTATTTACCATCTAAGCAAAGCCTTTCTTTTATTGCCCTGCCATGCCTTATCCGTTGAAACAGAATTTATTTAAACTATGCTTGAAGCTGTGGTCCTTGAAACACCTGTCACAGAGGTTGTTGACTCGAAGAAACTTGTCTTCTGATTCTGTTGTGGCTTTGGGTCAGCCAGAGCTCTTCCTGTTCAGGTCTCCTCCAGTTATCAACTGCTTTTTGATGGTGTAGGAAAATGAACTCACCTTGGTTCTCTTCAATTACACTATAGGAAAGACCTAAACCTTTAAGGGTTATAATGGTCTGTCTGGTGATGGAAATTCAGAATAAGACATGCTCAAGTCTCAGGTTTGATCAAGTATATAAAGGGTATATTTTAACTTGCACAGGCAGAACAGATAGTTAACAAGTAGTCCACCCACCACACCTATAGTTCTTGGTCACGGTAACCACTACTCCCGTTCACTAACATTGACTATTGACTTAAGTCTTACAAAAGGAGCCATAACACTACCTGGAACAGGTACTGAACATTAATAAACATTAACAAAACATCAATAACCATGAGTAAAACCAGGGTGTGTGGTGCTGCTGTCGTAAACTGCCTGTAAAATTATCTGATTGCAATCAGCAGGTTATTTTATAGTTTAAACAGTTTAAACAACTACATAATATACCCTTGAGGAACAACGGATACATTCTGAGTAATAGAAAATCTTTGTTTTTGGAGTCTTGGATTGAAAAAGGAATATGGACGGTGGCTCCGCTGATGGATGGTTCTGGTAATTTATTGTACTACAGAGACTTTTGTGATAATTTTGCTTTCCAGTGCCCACTTCAGGAGTTCAATAGTGTGATCAAATCCATTCCAGCACCCCTAAAGAAAATGAACCAACAGTTTTTATTATACCCTACTACAGTATCAGAAATGCGATCACTTTGCATTGAAGGTGTTAACTTAATTAGCAATCGATTTACTAACAAATTCATTAGAAAGGTGTTAGTCAAACATTATTTCTTGAGTCAACTGAATAGAAAATATGTTCTGCAAGATCTATGCGAGGAACAAACAAAACAAATAAGGAAGCAATACTTATCTTATCCAGTTGTTCCAAAGCTAAAAAGTGGCATTTAAAAATGTAAATGATATCTCCCCTTCAATTTACTTTCTACATAAGAAATATAATTTGGGAAACGCCCAATGTGCATTTTGTGAAGAAGTTAATTAAAGGATAGAAGATATTTTTTTCAATTTGCAAAGGAATTTTGAGTCTACTTTTGAAAATTGGTTACAGTCAAAATATATATTATTACAACCTCTAGATATGTTGTCAGTTACATTTCCACCCTGACCCATTGTTTCATCCGCACAATCACCTCCTCTAGTGGCCATACCATCAGTCTGTCAGCACAAGCACTCCCACCTAGTGTCACCTGCACCTACCGTCACCAGTCACCTGCCAAGTACACACACCTGTTTCCCATCAGTCCCATCAGCACCCTTATTTAATCTCTGTGTTTGGATCCATCGCTGCCAGATCAACACAGTGGTCTGTGGATACTCTGGCATGCCCTGAACTTAGGCTCACCTTGTATTTTGCTATTCTGAACTGCCATTGCAGATTCAGTGCTCCCTATCAGTTTTGTTTGTTTCCTTGTCTATTTTTCCAGTCCCGTTATCTCCACTCCTGCCCACATTCTCCCCTCCACTGGTTTAGTTTGTGCACTGTTACACACTTCTCCTCTTTGTCACCAGCCAGTCTCCGCCTAACATTATTCACAATGGCTGGAAGAATAATAAGACTCTTTAAAACAAATCTCTTCAATTGATGACTAACACAAAGGCCCTTAAACTTAGTTCTTAGTCTTGACCTTGTATAAGTTATTAAAGTGAACCCAATGAGACCACGCTTTTTGTCTTAATTCTACTCTTTTGTATATTAATTTTGACAAAGTGGTTTGTAATTGAATTATGCTTAATAATAACTGGTGTCTAACATAGATGATGTAAGGACATGTAATTGATATACAAAATAGATGATCTAACCAATATGTTTACAAAATATCAAAAAGGCAAGGCGTATATTTGAACAGTTCAATGTATAAGTTAACTAGCTGATCGAGGTAACTTCAGGTGTAACTTAGTGATGTTGAGTGTTATCTTCGTAGTTACCTCGATAAAGGCACCGCCCCTCCACCCACAATTTTGTCGGGAAAAATGCCAACAAATTTGGAAGAACCAATAGACATTGGCGCACGGATTGTGAGAGACTCTCTTTGCAAGATGAGGGTGTTTAGAGACCATACAAACCTCTAACTTGCCCCGATGAGGTTCTATATGAACTAAATTGATTCACATCTGAGGGAATTACGTATCTTTTCCTACTTCTAGGGCCAAACGTCTCCAATACCACTCTCCCTCACTGTTGAACAGAGTGTGCCTTGCTACAGTGGGGAGAACAAGTATTTGATACACTGCCGATATTGCAGGTTTACCTACTAACAAAGCATGTGGAGGTCTGTAATTTTTATCATAGGTACACTTCAACTGTGAGAAACTGACAGAAAAAACAAAAATCCAGAAAATCACATTGTATGATTTCTAAGTAATTCATTTGCATTTTATTGCATGACATGACAAGTATTTGATACATCAGAAAAGATACATCAGAACTTAATATTTGGTACAGAAACCTTTGTTTGCAATTACAGAGATCATATGTTTCCTGTAGTTCTTGACCAGGTTTGCACACACTGCAGCAGCGATATTGGCCCACTCCTCCATACAGACCTTCTCCAGTTCCTTCAGGTTTCGGGGCTATCGCTGGGCAATACGGACTTTCAGCTCTCTCAAAAGATTTTCTATTGGGTTCAGGTCTGGAGACTGGCTGGGCCACTCCAGGACCTTGAGATGCTTCTTACGGAGCCACTCCTTAGCTGCCCTTGCTGTGTGTTTCGGGTCGTTGTCATGCTGGAAGACCCAGCCATGACCCATCTTCAATGCTCTTACTGAGGGAAGGAGGTTGTTGGCCAAGATCTCGCAATACATGGTCCCATCCATCCTCCCCTCAATGCGGTGCAGTCGTCTTGTCCCCTTTGCAGAAAAGCATCTCCAAAGAATGATGTTTCCACCTCCATGTTTCACGGTTGGGATGGTGTTCTTGGGGTTGTACTCAAGAAATTTAGACCAAAAAGCTCTATTTCTGTCACATCAGACCACATGACCTTCTCCCATTCCTCCTCTGGATCATCCAGATGTTCATTGGCAAACTTCAGACGGGCCTGGACATGCGGTGGCTTGAGCAGGGGGACTTTGCGTGCGCTGCAGGATTTTAATCCATGACGGCATAGTGTGTTACTAATGGTTTTCTTTGAGACTGTGGTCCCAGCTCTCTTTAGGTCATTGACCAGGTCCTGCTGTGTAGTTCTGGGCTGATCCCTCACCTTCCTCATGATCATTGATGCCCCACGAGGTGAGATCTTGCATGGAGCCCTAGACCGAGGGTGATTGACCGTCATCTTGAACTTCTTCCATTTTCTAATAATTGCGCCAACAGTTGTTGCCTTCTCACCAAGCTGCTTGCCTATTGTCCTGTAGCCCATCCCAGCCTTGTGCAGGTCTACAACGTTATCCCTGATGTCCTTACACAGCTCTCTGGTCTTGGCCATTGTGGAGAGGTTGGAGTCTGTTTGACTGAGTGTGTGGACAGGTGTGTTTTTTACAGGTAACGTGTTTAAACAGGTGCAGTTAATACAGGTAATGAGTGGAGAACAGGAGGGCTTCTTAAAGACAAACCAACAGGTATGTGAGAGCCGGAATTCTTACTGGTTGGTAGGTGATCAAATATTTATGTCATGTAATAAAATGCAATTTAATTACTTAAAAATCATACATTGTGATTTTCTGGACTGATTCTGTCTCTTACAATTGAGGTGTACCTATGATAAAAATTACAGACCTCTACCTGCTTTGTAAGTAGGAAAACCTGCAAATTCGGCAGTGTATCAAATACTTGTTCTCCCCAATGTATGCACGTTTTTGCTGAACATCTGAGCAAGAATTCCATTTGCCTTTCATTTCGCAAGGTGGTACTTGCTCTCATTAAACTGCTGGGTGCGTTTGTTGTGTTCCCAGGCCATATAAGCGTTCTAAAGATCAAAGAGTCTTTTTTGGCGATCATAGGTTATTCGTAATGTGAACAAAATGTGTCTATTATTAATTTATATAGACTGGGCATATGTACAGAACACATTTTTGTCCATAGGAATCCCAAGGGTGATTGGTGCGATTAACTGTACACATCCCCATTAGAGCCACTCTGGGAGAACATTATATGAATATAAAGTAATTTCACATCAATGTTCAGATATTTGTTCCTATCGTATTTGATCTAACATGTAGTCTAGCCTACATTATTTAATCTTGAAAACGTCTACGTATACTCAAGACAATGAGGTGTTCAGCACATTAGGTTGCAATTTTCTTACAATGGCAGTATATTGAAATTGCCTGAAATCCTTTGTTAGATGACATGTAATCACCATTTAACGGTGACTAGTCTGTGGGCCAGGTGGCCTGGGTCGGTGCATGATTCACCCATTTTTCAGAAATCTTCTCTTAGTTAAAGATTAGAACAAGGTAATACAAACCACAAACCTATATTTCCCACATCATCCTGTTCATACCTTTCTTTATCTTCCCAAGGGCATTTTGATGTCCTGCTGCTTACCTGATGACCCCCTATCACAACCCACAAACAAGGGAACAAATCAAATATAATGTGGCTCACAGCAACACAAGTGTCAAGAAAGAGATGACATTTGAGGTCATCAAATCATGCCTTGCTGGTCTGCAAGGCTTGCGGGTGTGTCCGGAGCGGGCATGTGAGGTGGTGGCAGCATGTGTGGTGCTCCATAACATTGCCACCATTAGAACAAAAAGAGTACCATGCCAGCTGCCGATGCCACGAGATATAGTGGACCCAGTGATGTTGAATCACCCAACAGGAAGAGCTGTCAGAGACACCACCACAAATCAGTTTTTTCACCATTATTATTAAATTATTCTTTTGATTTATGCATTTATTCATATGGCATTCTCCCTTTCCTAATAATGTTAAGGAAAATGTTGCAAATGGTATAGACATATTGATCAAAGGATGGTCAATGTATAGCAAGACCTTTTAGTCATGTTCCAGTTTTTCAAGTTTCTTTATTTCTATATTTATACTTTATTTCTATACTCTATACTATACTTTTCTTCTGGCAGTCGAGCTCAAGCATACGCTTATAGAGCGACTGCACATTGTTTGATCCAGCCTGTAAAGCAAAACATACTGAGAGAACAAACATGGCAACAACATACAGGATTCAGTATCATTTGGGTTACATATTGTCATTATGAGTGATTCTTTAAATAACAAAAAGCTACCCTTTGGGTTCTGTGTGAGGCCTGAGAGACAATAGCTATGGGTGGGGAGAGTGGTTGATTTAGCTTCACCGACTATAACACAATTGCCAACTGACCAAAGGTTTGTTATCTTGAAGGTTCATTCTCACTCATTAGATGTATGACTGGGAATATCAGCTCATGACAACTGGCCAGTATTAGCCTATGTTAGTCATCGTGAAATAGACATGAACCTACTGTACAAATTATGAAATGGGTCAACCTGTATGTGTGTGTCAGACATGGCCAACATCCACACCCAAGTCATCCTGTGCAAAAAATAAAAATAAAAGCTGTTCAATTGTGTCAAGACATCAGCATTGATGAATCCACAGAACTCCTCCTCTAAGATTTCCACTCTTTCCTCTACCTGAGAGTCAGACAAGAGGCATGCTGGAGAAAATCAAAAGTTTCCCCCTCAACTGTACATAGGACAGGCGTGTGAAATACATCTATATATATATATATATATATATATATTTTATACTGGGCAATAAAAACAATATGACATTTCCCTGTACATAAAGGGTGGACATTGAGCTGCCACCAGGGTCAGAACTCACTGCCCTCTCGACCCCTTCCATTATGGGCCTTCCTATATTGTGTTCTATTGCCAACTCCTCTGCCTGTAGGTGCGCTTTCCACTGGGGTTGCAGCTGAAACGATTGTTAGAATGAAGTTATTCTTCACACAATAGCATATCATTCGTACAGGTAGCTCTACAGCCTAGGTGTGATGCTCAGTGATGGAAGGAACCAAAATGCTGGTTTGCCAAAACAAACAAGGTTTTATTTGCACCTTGACAAAAAACAACTAATGCGTACTCTACGCAAGTAAAATAAACATGTGCAATGCACGAGAGAGACAAATTCTCCAAGTAAGCGCAACGCAATGCAACGCAACGCAAGACACAAGCAACAGATGACAATAAGGAACACAGAGACAAGACACATGAGGGCTTATATACCTAGTCAATAGGCATCAGCTGGAGGGAATTAGGGAGGGATTCATTCACAGGACATGGGAAACAGGACAAACATGAACGTTGGTTCCTAAAAGGCCGGCGCGTCGAACGCCGGGGGGCTACGCGAACACAGGAGAGCCCGGCGGTGGGGACGTGACACTAGGTGCTTTAGGTAGTAGATCTTAATTCACTAACAGTAATATGTCTATTTCAGAGATGCACCCCACATGCAGGCTATTATTTAATTTTACTACTAACCGGAAATCCTAATAGTTTTCACATAATTAGATGGACTGTTTTGCATGTCATTCCAAGTCAATCATATTTCACATAAAAGTAGGACCAAATAGAGAACATATTACAAGAACACTTCTTACAAATGTACTCAGTCGTCGCTGCAGCAAGCCTCCCTTGCTTTGTTGGTCATCACTAGGTTAGATTTTGCCGTTAACTTTTCTATAAACTCATATCCTGTCATTATCAAGGTGCATTCTTTTGGGGAAAAATACGGAACACGAGCCATTACACAAACACTCAGCCTGCATGGCGGAACGTGCCCCTTTTCTGCGAACACGCACAAACTCCAATTTAGTTAACCCCCGAGTCAAATGACAAACATCTTACTCACCGTCGTAGTACCGTTTAACACCAATGTAAGGAATCGGAGTTTGTCAACTCCGAGTTTCTTGATAACCTTGAGTTGAATCTGAGTAGGTTGAACTCCCTTCGTAGTAAAACCCTCTGGCCTCCTGAACAGTGGAAACGTGTTTTGTTGCCTGAAATGTTGTCTTACAGTGTATTTCCAACACTTGGATGGGTTAATGTATTTAGAAAGCCAAAGGATGCCTTTAGCACACAATGTCTGTTGCCAAATTTTAAACATGTTGAGGGATCCATAATGGTATGGGTAGCCATCTTGTGGGAGAAATTGGGTCCAATGGTTGCTCTGCATGGTTGTGGAATAAGATAAATAAGAGGTAATGTTACAGGACCAGGTCTAACCTACGTTGCAAACACTTTTCCTTTGTGATGTTCCAATATTCCAGGATTATATTGCCCAGATACACACTGCTAAACAAATTAGAGAGTGATTTTATGACACCAGGATGACGTTAAATGCCTTTCATAGCCTCCCTAATCACCAGCTCTGAACACCATTAAATCTTTATGGGAAGTTCTAAAGAGCAAAGTAGATTTTACTCGCCTTAATTCTTCAAAGAACTAGAGGCTTTTCCTCTTGAAGAGAGGTGCAATATCCCACTACACACAGACTAAGACTTATATGGCATTATACCAAGAATGATTGGAGCTGTTTTTCCTTGATATTCATGTATTGTTGTTGTATTGTTATTATTGTTGTTAGATGTTTGTTATATGATCCACCCACTGAAAACATACAGTACCATTGAAAACTTTGTATAAACATACCCAGAATGGGTGTGTCCAAATCATTGACCTGTATATTATATACAGTACAATATATTGACTTTTTAGTGTAATATATTACATTTATTTAAAAGAGAGATAACATGACAGCAAACAAAGTTGCAGGCTCATTTACCTCTTAAAAGACAAGGCACTACACTTATGGTTAATAGTAAACAGAACAAATGTCATTCAATATTGTAACTCTAGAATTCTGGTCATTGAGCTAATGCTAGTTAGCATTGGCATGTGATATTACATCTAACCCTCTTTGTACTAAATGGAGAGACATGCAAATGGCACTTGTGAGTTCAGCAGATTTCTTAAAAACATTAATGTACACACTGAACATGAGGATTGTTTGGAGAGGAATGGTACTATCAGGGGAAAAAACACTAACAGTAGCCTCACTTATATTTCTATCAGAGCGTCTACCCATGCCTAGTGTCTACCCATGCCACTATCCATACTCAATTACAGGCACAAGCTCCTGACCGCTGTGGTGGCCTGACATTAGTCCCCTCTTCCCCTGAACCCCTTTGTGTTTCCCCATCTCTGACATGTTCTTCCTGAGTAGCTCCACCTATTGTCCTACACTTATCCTCCCTTCTTTGCCCTCGTCCTCCATGGGTATCTGCCAGGCGTCAAGGTCCATTTAACGTCTCTAACAGCCTGCATACATTATCACCTCCTATTATCCAGGGATATGGTGTGTGTGTGTGTACTCCCTTCTCACCCTTCATCAGAGACAAATCCCTCAAATGTGCTAACACTACTGTGTTTGGTTACTGAATGGTGGAATTTATGAAAATTCCTACACTAGGGTGCATTAGCTAATATACGTTTCTAATTGACCTTATATTTTCATATTGCTATTCATTTCCTAACTGTGACTGTAGCAGGGCTGAATTCCTCAGGCAATATAATATACATTTTTATGTATTCGATTTATTAATTTGAGAGTGACTGCATTTCTCCAGACCAATCCTCTCAACTATATTCTGAAGCAAACTGCGCAGCTGCCGCTGAGCTGATAAACTGACTCTGGACTGCCGTTTTAATATTTGTCTTTTAAAGCTGATGGAGAAATTGAGGCAGTCATCTTGGAGGGTCTGACTTCTCCTGAAACAGAGTTTACAAAGGGTAGTGGAAATGAGCCCTCTTATTAATCTAAGCAAGGGAAAACAGAAGTACCTTGTGGGGATGTTGGACTTGGCAAAGCTGGAAGAAATCTACAGGCTTCACTGACTGGATGCTATTAAAATGTTACCAATGTCTCGATCAGAAGGTAGCCCATTTCCCTGTGCGTCAAGTGATTTCATTATTTCAAATAATGAAATCAACAGCCAACAATTCTTTCAAGGATGTGAAACCTTACTACAATGACAATAAATACTGAGTAGAGGGCAAACTCTTGTCCAAACACCTTTTTACACAAAACACATTTAATTTGCTAACATTTATATAGAATTCAGACAAGATGTTTGTCAACTGTTTATGCTAGGGCTGTCCAACCCTGTTCCTGGACATCTACTCTCCTGTAGGTTTTCTTTCCAACTTTAATTTAGCACACCTGATAGTAATAATTAGCTGGATTAAAAAGGTTAAACAAGGTTAGTCACAAATGGGGTTGAAGATAAAATCTCCAGGAACAGGGTTGGGCAGCCCTGGGTTTGGCTTTGGATATGATGCAATAGCAATTTTGGCTGTAGGTAGGGTTCGAAAGTTGTTCAGGTGGCAAATAATATTGCTGTTTTTACACAAACGCAGGTATATGATCCCACTTGCCAAACTGAACACTACTGAAAAGTTGGTGTAGCTGGTAAATGGAAAAAAAAGTACCTGTTTAATGGAAATAATGCCGGTGTGATTAATTTGTAGTGTTGACACAGACAAAATCTGTTCAAATCATGCTTTAGTTTAGTTTCCCTGACACTGTGTAAATGTGCTTTGGTTTATTGTTTGTGGTACAAATCACATCCTTTTCCTGATTATCCTTTTCACAGCCTTTTTAAAACTTTTCATATTTTCACATATTTATTGTGCAAAACCATTATGATTATATTTGTACAATTACTTAAAACTTGCCAGAAAAACCATGGTACCAATGATTAATTATATATATATATTTTTTCAAATCAATTGTAAATGCATTTGTTAAGAAATGGCATTGCTGTCCTACCTACCTGCTGTCTATAGACTGTAGGGTAATGATGTCACGTCGCCTCCTGGTGGTGGATCGGCCTCCGGGCGCGTGCCTCCCCGGCGTTCGACGTCGCCGGCCTTCTAGCGCCATTGTGTATGTTTGTCCTGTTTCCAATGTCCTGTGAAGGCACCCTTCCCTGATTCCCTACAGCTGTCCCCAATCAGCTGGGTATTTAAACTTCTGTGTGTCTTGTCTCCTTGTGCGTTATTGTCGTTGTTGCGTGTTGGAAGTACTTACACAGTTCTGCCGTGTCTTTGCACACCTTTTCGCTGTAGTACGTACTATTCCGTGCCTGCGAGCACGTTTGCTCTTAATTAGCCTTTCACGGCTTTCAGTGTTCAGTTCGGAATAAACTTCGACCTCTTTGAACACCCCTGCGCCTTGATCCGATTCATTCACTGCACCAGCCATCACAGAATAACGCACCTTAAAAATGGATCAAGCAGGGAATCCCACACCACAAACAGTCGACCAACGATTACGAGAACACAAAGCGATGTTGGGTCACCTCAGGGACGCAATGACTGAACTCCTCCACCGTCTGCCATCCGTTCCACCATCACCACCACCAGGACCACCATCACTACCCCCAGTCGCATCGTCCACCACCGGAGGATTCCCTCTCCATCTACCCCGGGAATACGATGGCCGTGCGGCGCAGTGCCAGGGGTTTCTCCTGCAGTTGGAGTTGGCGTTCAAACCCGTCCCAACCCTCCAACGGAGCGTGAGAAAGTTTCCGCCCTAATCTCGTGCCTGACGGGAAAAGCCCTGGCATGGGCCAACACCGTCTGGGGTTGGGCCGGACAAGAGTTGGACGATTATAACTTTTTCGTTAGAACCTTCCGACAGGTGTTCAACCACCCGCCTCAGGGACGTGAGGCGGGTGAGCGGTTGTATCTCCTACGACAGGGGAGCCGCAGCGTCCAGGAACACGCATTAGAGTTCCGCACCCTGGCTGCGGCGTCCGGGTGGAACGAGTGTGCCCTCTGGGACGCATTCGTGTGCGGTCTCGACGCGAGGGTACGGCAGGAACTTGCCTGTCGCGACGCCACGGCTTCGCTGGAGGAGCTCATCTCCATGGCTACCCGGTTGGATAACATAATGACCAGCCGGGGTCAACATCGTGTACCGGACTCCTCTACGTCCATGGAGTCCGAGGCGATGGAGATGGGTTCGTCAGCAGGGCGGAGACGGGGCTCGCCCTCGCGTCGAGGCCGGACCCAGGAGGGCTCATCTCGTCAGAGGGGTGCCGAGCAAGGTAAGATGAAACGAGTCACTCCTAAGGTGTCGCATGTACGACGACCTGAGATCCCGTGGGAGCCATCCATTGACCACCTTCAGATTTCAGTTTTGTTTCCGCTTCTTCCGTCTCTTGCCCGGTGCTTTGCGTTAGTAGATTCCGGAGCACCGGGTAATTACATCGACACAGGTTTAGTGGAACTCTACAACATACCCCTAGTTCCAGTGGCCCCCCCCATACATATTCATTCCATCGACCAGCGCCCATTGGGCACGGGCTCTGTTACTCAGGCCACCGAGCCACTGCACATGCAGTGGGGTCACCATTCGGAGACTATCTCCTTTTATGTAGTGCAGACCCCCAAACTACTGTTGAGTTCAAAATCTGCTTCCCCCAGGTCCGAATCAGAGAATGTCCACGCGGTTCAAGTCTTTCCAAACTAAACACCTTTATTACAGATAGCTATCTGGAGATCGTTCTCCACCGACAGTAGACAAGATCTGAATTACTTTCACCTGGACACAGTTTATATACAGCCCCTCCCACCCCTCAATCATTGGATGTAATCTGTTGAGTGGGCTTCCTGGGTGGGCGTGTCCTTTTCTTGCAGACCCCATCTCTGATTGTGGGGCCATCTGGTGACCTCGGAGGTAGACGAAGAGGACAGTTGAAGGGGTGGTGCTGGGGCCAGGAAGTCTGCCCGGAGATATCACCTAAATTGTGTTCACACTTCCCCTCCTGTGTTCCCTGTCCCCATCAGGGTCAGTGTGATAAGCCAACAGACAATAAACCAGGTCCCCCTATCCCCCCCTTGATCTCTTGACTCATGGCCCTACTCTGGAATGTACTAATTAACATTTTAACACCCCAGCCTGGATTGCTCTCTTTAAGTTCAGCTTCACTGGCCCTGTTTGTTTCTAACCGCACACCACATATAACTAATCTTAACCAAAATATCCCACACGACCCATTATACTGGGTCTCCCTTGGTTAGCCAGACACAACCCATCATTTTCATGGTCACGGAGGGTTCTAACGGGCTGGTCGCGGGAGTGTCAGGGCAGGTGTTTTGGGAAGTCTCTTTGCACCACTACGGTGGAAAGCCCAGACAGTGTCTCCTCTGTGCCCTCTCCCACAGAATATTTGGATCTTGCACGCGTCTTCTCCAAGGCACAGGCCGGTAAATTGCCCCCTCACAGACCTGGGGATTGCGCGATAGATCTGCGTTCTGGTTGTGCACTGCCCAAGGGTCGGGTTGATCCCCTGTCTCGGACTGAGACTGAGGCGATGTCCGCCTATGTCACGGAGGCTCTAGGACAGGGCTACATTCGACCCTCCACTTCACCTGCCTCTTCGAGTTTTTTCTTAGTAAAGAAAAAGGACCGTGGTTTACGCCCACGCATTGACTCCCGCACACTGAATGATGTAACGGTGAGATTCACCTATCCGTTGCCCTTGATAGGTCCATTAATGGAAACAATGCATGGGGCTCGTTTCTTTACGAAACTGGACTTGAGGAGTGCCTATAATTTGGTTCGTATCCGAGAGGGAGATGAATGAAAGACTGCGTTTAGCACCACGTCAGGTCATTACGAGTATCTTGTGATGCCTTACGGTTTGATGAATGCTCCGTCAGTTTTCCAGTCCTTCGTAGACGATTTATTCCGGAGCATGCGCAGTGAGGGGGTGGTGGTTTATATCGATGATATATTGATATATTCCACTACTCGGTCCCGACATGTAGCCACCGTTCGGAGTGTCTTGACACGTCTGATTGAGCATGATCTGTTTGTTAAACTTGAAAAGTGCTCATTCTTCCAGTCATCCATCTCGTTTCTAGGATACCGTATTTCCTCTGGGGGAGTGGAGATGGAAACTTCGCGCGCTGAGGACGTGCGTAATTGGCCTACCCCCACCTCGGTTAAAGAGGTTCAGAGATTTCTGGGTTTCTCCAACTATTATCGCAGATTCATCCGGGGTTTTGGTAAAGTGGCAGCTCCGATTACCTCACTGTTGAGGGGCGCGCCTACCCGGTTGCGATGGACAGCCGAGGCAGACCGGGCTTTCAGCTCCCTGAAGGCCTTGTTCTCGTCTGCCCCGGTCTTGGCGCACCCCGACCCAGAACTGCCGTTCATCGTGGAGGTGGATGCTTCCGAGCTCGGTGTGGGAGCCGTGCTCTGGCAACGCTCGGGAGTGCTGCCTAAGCTCCGCCCCTGTGCCTTCAATACGCAATTGAAGGCCTTGCGGAGCAGCTGGGGCCCACATCACTGATGGCGGTGCAAAACCGGATGGCCCTGTATATGCTGTTGGCCGAGAAGGGAGGGGTTTGTTCCATGTTCGGTGACATGTGTTGTACGTTCATCCCTAATAATACCGCCCCGGATGGGTCGGTCACCAAAGCTCTTGATGGGCTGCTGACTCTGTCCAAACAGATGCACGAGCACTCAGGGGTGGGCAATCCGTTGGAAGGCTGGTTTAATTCAATGTTTGGGCAGTGGAGAGGGTTTATAATGTCACTCTTTCTGTCTATCGCAATCTTTGGAGCAATTTTAGTCACCTGTGGGTGTTGCTGTATTCCCTGCATTCGTGCTTTAATTGTTCGCTTGATCACCACGGCTGTGGAGAAGCCAGATGGCACTGACCCATACATGATGATGCCTTTGGTGGCTTCGAATCCCCCGGTAGAGGAGGACAACTGGGTTGATCTCGGAGACGAGATCAAAAGGGGGATTTGTGGAATTCGGTAGTAAAGATATTAGGTGGTAGACTGGAATCCCGTCTTGGGGGAGTAGGCTGGAGGGTTAATAGGTTACTTGGGGCATTCTATAAGAGGGAGGGGGGGTCAGGAAGTTAGGAGGATAAGACAATGGACACTGTGTGCATGAAAACCTATAGATTAACTTCTAGCTTGACCCCCACCCATGGATACTGATAAGGGAACCCAAGAGAGGAGAAGCAGACACGAGCCAGCAGATGTTTCCTGTTCAATTTACTATTGTCAAACTGGCCTCTCAACTGCCTCCCCTAATCTGCCTCCAAGACGGTCACCAGATGACCCTACGCCTAGAGACGGGGTCTGCAAGATGGGACACGCCCATCCAGGAAGCACGCGCAGCAACTACGATGGATCGATTGCGTGTGTGGCTATTTAACCTGTGTCCATGTGAACTGACTTTTGATCTTCTTGGCTGTCCTGCGAGACAGATCTCCGAATGCATTTGTAATAAAGGTGTATGATTTGGGAAGACTTGACGGCGTGGACATTCTCTGATTCGCAACCCGGGGAAACATTTGGTTTCAACAACACGATCACTGAAAGCGGCAATTATTTTATAGAGATATATAAAAATCTGATTCTCCTGCACTTATTTGCCTACCATTGTTTTCAAAAACGTTCTATGGGTACACTTTTAATTAAATTTCCACAACATGCGCCGTGTCCCAGTCTGGCTCTGGCGCTTGCTACAGCAAGGAAAGACTAGGTATGGAAATGGCACAAGTGTGTCAGAGCATAAACATGCTTGCCAGGTTGGACTGACCATTACATCTCCATCTAATTACACCAAACCAGTCCTTCTTTCTTTCAAAGATGTCAATGCCAAGCTAAACAACAGTAAGGAATATGAGGAAATAAGGGAGGTGTTGAAGACCTCCTGGAGTGTTTGGGTTTAGCCCCACTGCATCTAGATGAAGCAAAGCAGCTGGAAGGCAGGCCTGCTCATCCACAGCCTAAATGAGAAAAATTACCACCTTTGCCAGTTCCTTTAAAACCCCATTTCCATCCTGTCAGCTCTTATTAGGAACAACGAGAGGTGACAATAGACCAAAATATGCATGAAAGAAAGCATGTCCCATCACAGTAATTCTGACCCCCACTTACCAAGCTGCCAGCTGATTTTCTGGTAGCAAACTCTTTTTTTCTACTCTGCTGAGAATATATATGGTAACAGCAATTGCCTGAAATCCTGCCTTTAGCAGTTTCATGCAATTTTTGTACACCAGTAACAGTATCAGCTAAGGATTAGATTTGCTAAAAGCTGAGCCATGAATAAATTATCCTCAGGGTTTTTACATAAAAAAGACAAATGGACAGAAACATGTAAAAAAGTGGTGGTATTCTGACATGCAAATTGAAGCCAACATTTTATTATGTCATTTGGGAGTTTTTTGAAGGGACAGTGTAAATTGCCATTGCATATGGGTTTATATAAAAACAATTGAGCATTAGGCATGTGTTTTTTCAACCCTTCCAAGAAAATCCATCAATCACTTATAACTGGATACAAAACCTAAACTCTACATTTTCACAATACACGGTGAGGATCATTGCTAACATTATGTTAATATCTGCAACAGCCTCCCCTTTTACTGACCATTGTAAATTAAAAGGTGTAATCTGCAATTCAAATCAAAACAATTGAAAGATGCTCAGATGAACAAACATGATTGTGCCTTATTGTCACATCTGCAGAATGTCATAATAAATGGATGGGTCTCAGCTGTGTCTATGGCAACCAATTTGCCTTTTATACTTGAAGGGAGTGATAATAAAATCCATTCTTTTTATAGTGCAAATTCATAATTGCAAGCCATTTGAAAAAAGATACCCACACATTTATAGATAATTGCGTGTGGCCAATTATCTATTACCATGATAAAACCGTCCCTTACATGAAAACCCACAAGTTTGCTCCTGAAATAAATTAGTGATACAAAAGGTAGGTTATTAGAAGATATTTTTTACTATATACTAAAACCACATCTACGTCATTTTCATTATATTTTATATCAAACGCAGCTTATTGGGATTGTACATGTTTAATACCTATAGGATGTTACATTTTCTTGTTAATGTGATGGATACAAGCACATAACCAGCCAACTAAGATTAGATGTCCGTTACGGATGTGAGTACCAACATGAACATTTGACCTGGACCCCAGGGTTAACACTCCGACATAATAAAAATGTAGACAACTGTACACATTCTACTGCTCAACCATAGATTTTGAGTTTTAGCAATCTTTACTTACTCTCCATAATTCTAAATATTCTGAGCTTGTGCAATTTTGACACATTTTATATATATGTTTTTTTAAACATGGTTACTGCATCTACAATTTTCTGTTCCCCTGAAATCCTCTAAAAACAGAGCCATGTGGCAAGATGTCAAGTGCAAGTAGATAAAAAAAAAGCCTGAATGAGTACTCAATACATTTCTTTAACTTTGGCTTTACTCATGTCAGTTCTTCAATTTTGTGGGGTAAAATTAAAGAAATAAGTAAATTAAAAGAAAACTGATCAATGCCAAATACTTTTCTATTCAGGGCATGCTTGCTTCAGCAACACTACTATTATCTCAGATATTTATTTCTTATTATCGCCACCCTAACCCCTCTTACATTTCTTGTACTACGGAGACATGATTGGTATCAAAATGTGCGTCTAGTTTCTGATTGCTTTGCTATTGTTTTGTGTAAGATTTTGTTGCAAGGTTTTGGAAATATTCATGTTTTTGTGGCAATTAACGTTTGTTGCTAGGTAACCGGCATTCAGTGTGAATGTTACAAACTGTAACAAACAAACGTTACTCAAATTTTCCAGAATAACGCCATGCAAATGTCTGCTGGTTCTGAGTTCATCAGTTTGCAAGTAATTCTAGCTACATTACTGTTTTCACAGTGAAAATCATATTTTACTGTCTTCAACTATGGGTCTTACTTTGTCAAAAGTAAGAATGAAGTTCTATTTTGACAGCTATTTTGTCTTTATTTGGTTAGCTAGCAATCTAATGGGACATCGTTTTGTTTGTATTCTGGAGATGGCCATCTAAGTACAGGGAGATTATCATTATTGGTGGCCAAGCAGCAAAGTTACCCCCATGGGGCTCAAACAACTCTAAATTGTTTATTGTATGAGCATATAACATATTAAACAGAAAAATTGCATTATTTTTTTTAAAAACAGTATTGAAATAGATTTTATTCTGATCAGATTAACATCAGATAAAATGTTTTTTTTGATGAAATCATGAAAAACAGGGTTTTTGTGGTCAAGATTTGGAAGGCTTCAACTTTACAAAAATACACAAACGACATGTCATTCTTTGCAACAGACTGTCCCCTACAACATGGAAAAACTAGGCTTTCATAATTAATCATTAATAATTCCAGACATTTTTATAGAAATTTAACAGGTGCATTTTTTTTTATGTTAGTGTTTTTGTGGTCAAGATTTGGAAGGCTTCTACTTTATAGAAATACACAATGACAACGGCTTCTATCTATAAGCGATCTGGAGATATAAATAGAAATGTAACGGTTGCGCATTTTGACGCAATTGTTAGGCAGTTAACCATTAGCATTTGCTCATTTTGTTTGCCTTTTACAAGCACTGAAACTCAAGGGTAATTTAAACACTTACATGTTTTTATTCATATTCTTACAGAACTTCTTTGGGTGTTTCTAATGACCTCTAATTCGTTTTCAAACATTCTGTGTGAATCTCGTGAATATTTGCATTGCTCTGTAACAATTTAGTTGTGAATAGGAAGCAATTGAACTATATCAATGACATTTAACATAGGTTCCCCTCTCCTCTAAGTGGGATCCACATTTAAACAGTGACCCAGGCAAAAAGAACTCCACCCCTCAATGGATCCAGTAGACGATCTGGCACTGCCAGCTGGGAGAACAGGGAATAAATACACAGAGGGTAATGGGCAATAGACAACCCCTGGTGGGAGGGTGAATTGACTTTTGTAATCTGTAATATTGTGTAGTCCTTTCAACACACATCGCCCGTTGGACTTAAACCAAGATTCAAACTTGTAATTTCTTTTTGCAGCCTGAAAGGATTTAAGGACTTACATACCATCTATGCAACGCGCACCTCTGAGTACCTTAAGCTATCATTGAATGCTATTGTGCACGCTTTCAACAGGTTGATGGTTTGTCTGTTCATTTAGAGATTTATGTGTAGATGTTTTTGAAGCATTTTTTAATGAAGCTTACTGATTTGCTTGTAGGCAGGAGAAACCTGAAGATGTGTTCCTCCTGTTCCTCCTGCAAACAGCCATTATAAGAGATTGCTGCATGGACAAAACACAGAAATCCCGACATAATACATCCCTAAACATGTAGATTGTCAATTAACATACAGGCATGAATTTCTTTTAAAACCAGTCGGCCTTTGACCTCCCATTTGTGATGTGGCTTTACCACTTAAATTATTTTTATAGGTCAAACCTGAGGCTGCCTTCCTTGCTTCACTTTGTGCTGTATTTGACACACACAAACAGGCTTGCAACATTGTAGCATATCTGTCCGTCTGTAAGACTGCTGATAGGTCTGAATCCCCACCCCCCAAACCATTCCTCGGCTGAGAAATACAAACAC
This sequence comes from Novumbra hubbsi, assembly GCA_016801125.1. Taxonomy (NCBI): domain Eukaryota; kingdom Metazoa; phylum Chordata; class Actinopteri; order Esociformes; family Umbridae; genus Novumbra; species Novumbra hubbsi. The sequence continues at coordinate 54,423 of JACXGK010000266.1, forward strand.
ACAAGCATATCCATGCACTGGCACACAGCCACGCATTCTCCTGGTCGAAAACATTGTATAACTACTGCCTGACCAGGAACTTGACCCTTTCCTCTGTCAATCTACCCATGGCAGCAAAGGGTTGAGAAAGTCCTCATTAGGGTCCAGTTCAACTTTTGAGATTCACTTGGACCCAGGTAATGTCTGCATTGTTCCATCCACCTCTAACTTAATATATGATGTAGTCTAGCTGTACATGTGTTTTATTTGGACTTGCCAACATATTATTTAGTTATTAATAATAAAAAAGATCAGACATTGTAACACGTACAGTCCTTTAAACTCTGACAAACAGTAATATTAATGAAGGACAATCTGCTATAATATCTCTACACAAATTACATCCTCACTTTCCATTTAGAACATTGCTCACCCATATGCTCCAATGTACAATGGTCATATTAGTATTATAGCTCCAAAGGAGTCATTGTAAACCATATTTCTCATGTGCTACAAGCCTGACAGAATCAATGCCTATTGTGTTTTATATGTAACGGTTAAGATCCAATGAACAGTGTGCTTCACTGTCTCGGTCAACTTCCCAGAATTGCTTCTGCTCGTATTGGCACCCACTTTTCTTAATGCAGTAGACTCTGCCGGGCAAATGTTAGCCACCAATAATCTGGTGGTTGAAGAGATGTAATGTTAAGTTGCGATCAGTTTTGTAGTGAAAGTATAGTCTTTTTCTCAATATGGTTTAATAAAACTGACTGCACAGGGAGCAAGAGTGAAACATGCACAAGACTTGGCGTGCAGTATTGCTGTCAATTAAACATTAGGCTTATATTTCTAAGACAATAACAGCTGACAATTGGTTGGAAAAATTTCTGTGTAATGCTGATCCCATACGCTGAGAGAGTGATACTTGTGAGACTTCTTAATGATGGTTTGATGTAGAACATAGGAAAATTGCATGTAGTCTTCATAAAGTAAGCTAATTATGAGTGGGCTGCCTGCTACTGGTAGCCCATGATCAAGTTGGTAGAGACCCCTAGCTTACACCCTGATATAATGAGCTTTAGATACACAGGTGTGCAATCACAGAATATTATAATGTTAATTCACACAGAGCACAACAGTAGAGATCAGAGCAAAGTGACCCTCTATTTCGGCTTGCACAGGCTTCAAATAAATGCTGCCAGTTACTGTGGTAATTTGAGGGGAGAAATGCAACGGCTGTCACACACCCTGGTCTAATGGACTGACTTGGAGAAATACAGCTCCTGCACTCATTTCAAGTCAAGCAATGTCCATAGATTTCACTAAAATATACTCTCTTATTATAGTACACTGCTTCTTAAATTAAAAATTGTTCATTTGGGGACAAATTTAAACACATTCTGAAATTAAGATTGATTGTGATTAACTATAGAGAATATGCAATTTATTGAGTAATTTATTTAATCATTTGACAGATTTATTCATTATATTAGTTCATCTTCAAAACTAAGAAAGTTTAATAAAATTACAGCCAACACCATTGGTAGAGCAAATTGATATATTTTCATTCTATGACCAAGTGTCTAAATTACTTGGTATTCTTTTTAATAAAGTTTGGCAAGTTGTTTTTTTTAAGAATTATGTTTTTGTACAATCTGTAGATCAATGGATGGAGGCTGGACACAAGCGCAGGGTGAACAGAGGACATGTAATAAAGTAACTTTGATAAAAACAAAAGAAACATGAGGCAGAACAACCAAAACATAAGGCACACACCAAACAAAGACCAACACGACATACTGGGAAAGGAGGAACTTTGTGGTGAGAGAAAACAGGTGAGGGTGATAAACAACAAAATAAGAGTCCGTATCCAAATGAGCCTGTCATGCCAGGACGTGTCATGAAGTGACAAGCCTGCCGTGCGAAAACGTGACAAGGACTGAGACAGCCAAGCCTTCCCCATGAGTCGTAAACATGTTCTAAGGGTTCTTTTGAGATGAGATATATAAACATTTAGATCAAATGTTCTGACTCAAAGTACAACAATTCATGTAGAATGTATCTGCAAGGATAGAGGGAATGAACAGGTTTGGTGGTTAGTGCCTTGTGGGATAATGGGTGAAACAATCAAACTGCTGGGGGTGGTTAGGCTTCTTTGGGCTTTGAAGCCTCGCAGTGGCTGTTCTGGAGGTATTTGTGCGAGCACTTATTCTTTGGCTTCCTCAGCACTCTTGTTTGCCTTTTTACTTTCCTTTATCGCACGGGCACTGTCAATGTAATGATGCAAAATAAGAGAATAACTATAGATTCACTTTAATATAGAAGTTGGGACATGTTATAACACGTTCATGAATGCATTATGGCTATGTAGTCAAAGTCAATTCAAACACTCGTTATCCATCTTATTCAAAACATATCGACTCCCCTGTAGGGACCATCCACCGCTGGTCGATACTGACAGATTTGTCAAGCTGACATCACAGACACGCTCACGCCAAGAAAATGCATTAACTGTTAATTGTCATGTAAAAAGGTGGATCGAAACATTCTGTCCCTGGACGTCATGTCCTCCAAGGTCAATGATGATTCAATTCATAGAGCCACACTTTTCCTGCTTCGTCCTCTGACCTGTCAGCTACCGACTGATAATCATAATCCAGACCATTTGTTCCCTGTCAGGAACATAAAAGTAGAAACCTTCCACCCTTGATCCATGGATAGCAAATGAGATGTCATTCAGGACCATAGAGATTGCCAAGAAAAGTACAATGGTTACCACAATGCCAAAAGCAAACGTGTATGCATATGTGAACCGCATTTGTTATTTCTGGAGTTGTATGATTAAGTCATGAAGAGTTCTACATAGAACCATCATATTTAACAGCACGCTCTGTTGCAGGATGATTTATATGTTCATTGATTTGTTAATTGTTTGATATTGAACAATATGCTACATAAACCGATTTTATCCAACCCCAATATCCTATAAATTACATTCATATCAACCAAATATCTAAAATGGTATCAAGTTCAGTATCAACGTATGAGCAGGTCTGTTACCATTGCGTCCTGGCCGTGTTTGCTAGTGGAGTGGTCAGGGTGTGCAAGCGGAAACACAACCGGCCTACACAACTGACCTTCAATCTGATGGCAGCAAGTTCAATTACATTAGATTTCTTTTTTTGAAGGAAGAGATTTGTGTAGCCATGCGTTTGTTTTGTTAATTGTTTTGTAATGCAAACCATAATATAAATCCTAGATCTAATCAAACGATTTTGATCACAATACAATGTACCCTATCGTAACACACATTAGCAATCAGAAACATCTCTTTACCAATATAATAGCATAACGTCAAGAACCAACATAATAGCAAAACGTGAAGTTACCAAACAAAATCAATGGAGATTTTGAACAGATTAAATATGTGTGAACCTAATTCCAAGGACATACAGTGGCTTTTTTGTTAATCAGATAAAAAAATTTAACTTAATCCAATCTGTTAGGAGTTGGATTTATTGGACCCTCTAATAAGATTCAGATTTGATGTTTGAGGTAGTCTCAGCGTGCAATCTACCATACTACGGCAATCATTCTAATTGCAAGTTGCAGGTAATTAACCATTCCACTTGTTGGTTATCCTAGCAGTGGCTGTGTTCCAAAAGGAATTACTCATTGCGATATGTCTCTCTGCCCTGATATGGTCTGTCAACTAGGAATGGGCAGTCACAAAAAAGCCAGTAAACAAGAATTGGACGTGGATATAACAAGGCTGTGGATTTAACAAGGCCCTCAAAGCCTTATGTTATGTAATGAATTATAATACATCATCACAATATGTAGGGCAATAAGACAGCTGGAACAATTTCCATTTGGTCCCAGGAAGAACTATTATTTTCATACCATACTATAATTCTCAGTAGGACTCTTCATAGAGGGTTCTAGGCAATTTATAGGTTACCCATTCAAAGGAGGTTACACAGTGTCTACACTACTGCCTACTGCTTGTTGCAGCACTGCTGCCGGTACCCCCACGTGGGAAGTAAGTTAGCGTAGTCAGCATCAAGGTGACTGCTAAAGCACTGTCCTTCAATTTTCCACCAGCTAACCAAATATTCCTTGGTGCTCCAAAGACAAGCTAATGTGGTTACAGCAGCTGAGTAGCCTCATCTACGTCTGTGTTGTTTGAAAGTAACTAAGTAAGTCCAAACAGTAAGTGCGTTTAGAATAAAAGTGTTTTGGGGGTGAACATGTTTTGCGTCCATCAGTTGGTTATCTGTTTTTCCTCGTAGCGGCAGGTGCACGAGACAGAACTTTAGACACTGTAATACTAGCAAGCATTGTGTGCTTGATGGACAGGGCCTCTTTGTAATCATTACCATTATTATAACCACTAGCAATTTAAGGTACTTCAAAATTATCTACCCTCTTCTAGAGTTTTGTAGCAACTGCAAATGTAATGAAATTATTTAATCCATTCACCCACTACAGGGATTTTTCTTGATCTATATGCCTTGTACATTTAAATAATGAATAATCTAAGTGAAACAGAGAGTTTGGATCAAATGCTTTGTTTGGATCAGATATTCCATTCCTGCCTCTGCCGACTGTTTCATAAATAATCGTATCGTCAGTTTTGTCAAGTGTAAATCTTTTTGCAGACCCATTTCAATATGCATAACTTTTTTTAACCATTGTGTTCTTTTTGTTTATGACAAAAGCTACTAAGCTAATAGTCTGTGTTTGCATAATTCTTAAATTTTGAATGTGAAATAAGATTAATATAGAAATATTAGATGCAGCAGGGTTTTGTAGAAGGGTTTTGTTAATGTTACCTGTTTTGAATTTCAGGTAGGCCAGAGCATGTGTTTGTATAATGTTTTTGCAAGTGTTTGCGTTGGCACATTGCGAAGTATTTCCTGGTTAATTTTCATGTTGATATGAATGTGTATATTTCATTTCATAAAGCATCTTAAATGTTTATGGACATAATTCGTTAGACGCATTGGATGTATCAAGTGATAACTTTTCTTACCATTAATCAGATATTTCAATATCTTAAATACATAATTAAATGCATTCTGTCGTCTCTGCCTTCTCCTTTTTGTAGAGAAAATACACGCTAGTGTGTGCACCTGTGGACGTATTTCTTTCATTCTGCATGCTCGGGATCATGTCAGTGAAACCAGCTAACGCTTTTTTATTTATTGCTGATATTACTGGTCAAAAGACCAAAAAAAGACAACTACATGAATAAGTTGTTCTGTGTAAATGCAGCGAAATGCATTGTTTTCAAATTAGAAGTAAGGCTCAACTAGTTTTTCCCCCAATTTAAACTCCCATGCTGCCAATTCAGTATTAATGAGAAATATACCATACTTCCGTAATATGGATGCCAAAATACTAAACATTTTGATGTCATATTATGGTGATGATCTGACAATCTCAGTCTCGAATTGATCTGGTCTGGGTCTTGCCTCCCTTTTGTATCGGTCTTGACTGGGACTCGTTTTGCTTCTGTCTTGTTGACTTGAATCGTTTTAGCTGTCTCCAACACAGCTCTGCATTTTGGGTGCGTCACACCTATTTAAGGACGCAAGTAGCCATCCTATCTTATTAATATTTTTTACCACAGTGTAATTATATTAACAAATTGGTTTATCTTATGAATGATGTATATTATTTAGCCTATTGCTTATGCAAACAACTAGGTAGATGAATGCATGTCCTGCATCAACATAAAAAAATTAGAGTAAACTGTGTGTCCCTGCACTAAAAACTGTGTAGTCCTTCAGTGATCACGTTATTCTGTTTATTTAAATTACTATGAATGTAAATAGCTGTCTTCCACGGTCAATGACTTTTTCATTTCATTTTAAGGAATCAAATGTTGCCTGAGCAAGGCTCCTAGTCTCCATCTGTGTGGAAAACAGGTCCTTGGGCCTAACAGAAACCACTAGAAGACATTTTCTTTTTGGGGGAACATCTTAATAGTAGTATTGTACAGGTGATCATGATGCTTTCTTATTGGGAGAACTAAGTTAGCAAAAATGCATACCGTAACAATCCCCAGCTGTCATGTGTGAGCTTTCACCAAGTTGTCTGGGCAACCAACATTCTATGATTTCCAATGTCTCCTGGATGGGTCTGTGTGCAACTGTGCTTTGCCTTTGCTACATCATGGTGACAACTATTCCTTGTATGTGCATTAAGCAAGGACTGGTGGCATCATCTGTACAGTTGGAAAGGAATATAAGTTTGAAAAATTGTTGTGATACTACTCTGCAGTGGTTTCTGTAGTTGTCATGATGCTGGTTCTCTCATATACAACCTGAAATAATCAACTTTGATGATGTGTTTGTAGTTGATAAACACTTCCAACGTCTTATGTTGCTTGCTGTCGTGTATTTTTTTTACTTGTGTACTTTCCTGGTGAGCAACCACACTGGCTTAACCTCTTTTTGACTCCTGGTGAGGCAAGTGACAAATAATAGGGTTTGCTTTTAAGTGCAATGTTTTTTTCTTATAACTTCACACTGTGATATAGCTCTCCACCTTCAGTTGTACTCAGTACACACCATTATGACCTTCCTGTCTTAGGATAGGACAGAGACTGGATTCCTAGCAGGGTCAGAGCCAGGAAAGACAAGTCTGTTGCCTTTGGACACAATGTGAACATTTCAGTTAATGGATCACACTGTACATCTCTCTAGAGTTAAATAACTAACTACAGTAGCAAAAGTATAAAGCTACATTCTGGGATCTGTGTAATGGAAATGTCAATTATTTAATCATTGATTCTATTCTTGGATAGTATAATGTATGCCACATGACTGACAGCATAACTGTCTGTGAGAAAACCTGAATGTCATGGACTGTCAGTCTTTCATCTAGACGTCTGTGTATGCATTTGAGATTACATTTTCTTTCTTTTTCCCATCCCAAAGCTGTTTATTCAAACAAGGCTGAAGGTATTGCTGAACAATGAGTCCCAAAATGTAATAGAAACAGAATGGCAGTCATTTGCAAAGCACATTTAAACATACTCAGTGTTGTGTTGCTGCTAATGGTTGACAACATATATTGAGGTGAAGTTGACACATTTCTATATGTGCAGTCAAACAATTACAATTATTACTTGTGATTAATCACATAATCGTCTTTAGTTAATTGTGATTAATCACAATGTGCTTAAAATTGTCACAAAATAATTTGAATTATTTGAACCATTGAATTATGTAAACAAAATAAAAACATACTGACATTTCTGTAAAGATAAAGAAAAAAACTAAAAGGTTATTTATCAGAATTGAAAGTATTTACTATGAAGAAACATATGAATGGATAAACATAATAATGTATAGATGTTCATCCATTCATATTTCTTCCGGGCAATGTTCGTTACGTTTCAACACTTAAAGCATATCTGTACACTCTCTCACGTAAGCAAACACACACACATACATACACAGTTACACGGCAATTTATGTTCAATGTCACACTGCCTTACTACATCCATAAAATGTTTGGCACTTGTTTCAGCCCAGTGCCTTCAGCTTTATGACGGTCAGAGCCTTGGAATGAAGTTTCTAGTTGTCTGTGATTTTAGTGCACTGTTACCAAATAGTTGTGTTTACTTTTCAATGTCCATTGGTTTCCAGTGAGGGCAATAGGCTGTGAATTTGTTACCAAATATTTGTGATTACTTTTCAACGTCCACTGGTTTCCAGTGAGGTGAATAGGTTGTGTATTTGTTACCAAGTAGTTGTGCTTACTTATCAACATACATTGGTTTCGAGTGAGGGCAATAGACGCTGTATTTTCCAACTCCTACATTTTATTTGCACTCTTATATTTGTACATCTTGCATATCCTTATAACTGAAAGTTACAACTGTCTACATTGCTTTTGTGTTTCTTAGCTTGCTGCTTGTTGACGTTCAATTATGCCTCCTGTGTGTGGACTCTGAAAGAGTAGGTGGCTTTACTGCACTGTTAGCCCACACACTTTGGCATGCATTAGCTGTGGGTTGAGAAGTTTAATAACATAGTTTTACTTGCCACCTACCACCTTCTTATAGGCTTAAAATTAATTAATTCTGTTTATTTAAATAGGCATAAAAGTGAAGACTTAAAGCTACATATAGTATACAGTGGTGCAAAAAAGTATTTTGTCAGCCACCAATTGTGCAAGTTCTCCTACTGTAAAAGATGACAGAGAAGGAGGTTTTCACTCAAAATCTCACAATACATGGCCCCATTCATTCTGTCCTTTACACAGATCAGTCATCCTGGTCCCTTTGCAAAAAAACAGCCCCAAAGCATGATGTTTCCACCCCCATGCTTCACAGTAGGTATGGTGTTGTTTGGATGCAACTCAGCATTCTTTGTCCTCCAAACATGACGAGTTAAGTTTTTACCAAAAAGTTCTATTTTGGTTTCATCTGACCATATGACATTCTCCCAATCTTCTTCTGGATCATCCAAATGCTCTCTAGGGAACTTCAGACGGGCCTGGACATGTACTGGCTTCAGCAGGGGGACACGTCTGGCACTGCAGGATTTGAGTCCCTGGCGGCGTAGTGTGTTACTGATGGTAGGCTTTGTTACTTTGGTCCCAGCTCTCTGCAGGTCATTCACTAAGTCCCCCCGTGTGGTTCTGGGATTTTTGCTCACCGTTCTTGTGATCATTTTAACCCCACGGGGTGAGATCTTGCGTGGAGCCCCAGATCGAGGGAGATTATCAGTGGTCTTGTATGTCCTCCATTTCCTAATAATTGCTCCCACAGTTGATTTCTTCACACCAAGCTGCTTACCTAATGCAGATTCAGTCTTCCCAGCCTGGTGCAGGTCTACAATTTTGTTTCTGGTGTCCTTTGACAGCTCTTTGGTCTTGGCCATAGTAGAGTTTGCAGTGTGACTGTTTGAGGTTGTGGACATGTGTATTTTATACTGATGACAAGTTCAAACAGGTGCCATTAATACAGGTAACGAGTGGAGGACAGAGGAGCCTCTTAAAGGAGAAGTTACAGGTCTGTGAGAGCCAGAAATCTTGCTTGTTTGTAGGTGACCAAATACTTATTTTCCACCATAATTTGCAATTAAATTCATAAAAAATCCTACAATGTGATTTTCTGGATTTATTTTTCTCATTGTGGCTGTCATAGTTGAAGTTTACATATGAAGAACATTACAAGCCTCTCTCATCTTTTTCAGTGGGAGAACTTGCACAATCGGTGGCTGACTAAGTACTTTTTGGCCCCACTGTATAATAACACAATAAGACCAATGGAAAAGTACTGTAGTGATGCTATAAATGTTAATAAACCCAACTTCTACAAAAACTAGCCAGTAAAATATTCATAATCCAGCATGTCTTTCTAGTTTAGGTTCACACAGAATCGTTCACTCCCTCTTAATCCCCACCTATCTGTTCACTTGGGGCTTTGCATGTTTTTAACAGAGTATGATTATCCAGAAACAAGATTTCCAAAGCTGATCCAAATTCCAGGTTGTGTGTGTGAATGATATAAACCTTACAGAAATACTAGGAGGGAATGGGACTTGAAAAAGGTAAAAAGGTGCAGGTAAAAATGCATGACAACAAACATGACCATTAAAACAAACAGACTCACATACCATCTGTGAAAAATAACTATACCAAATGTAGTTATTTGTTTAGACATGTACTGTACAAACAACCACTATCTAAAATCATACACTAACATTAAACTCTACTACACGTAACAAAGCAAATAGTAGTTTTATACAAATGTATACAAATTATACAGGTTGCCAGCTAATCTGGCCACAAATTTGCAATAATAGTAATAGCTAATATTAGCCACAGTGATCATAAATGCAGCTACCTAGGCAACTAACATCACCACAGCAAACATCTTTCTGAGATACAGTGGGGGAGAACAAGAATTTGATACACTGCCGATTTTGCAGGCTTTCCTACTTACAAAGCATGTAGAGGTCTGTCATTTTTATCATAGGTACACTTCAACTGACCTCTACATGCCTTGTAAGTAGGAAAACCTGCAAAATCGGCAGTGTATCAAATACTTGTTCTCCCCACTGTAAATGCTACTTCAGCACTCACCCCTACATATGGATGAACAATTTACTATAATCCTTAGTAATATATAAGATGCCCCTATATGTAAAAGATATCCACCACATCCTTTTTCCGCATATATGTTCTACAATAAAGAAAAGTACAATAATAAAAGAAAACAGTAATAATAATATCAAAATGAATAAATTAGAGCATCAATAGGGGAGCCTCTGCAATGATGGAAAATATAAAATAAATGAATGCAACACACAAAGACAGAACTGGAGCCGCTTAGGGCAAGCCACATTTTTTGAACACAATGAAACAACAACATCACAAGCCATTGGGAATCCAAAAGGGGGGAAAACAAACTTCCAGGCAAGACGGATCTTACGTCAAGCCAACAGGGAAGCAAATTAAACAATATCTTGGATTTGGAGCAATGAGACAAGTCTTCCAGAACCCCAAAACCGGTATCCTGGGTCATGGCAGGTTAACATCTGGCACTTCAGACAAAATGTAGAAAATCTATTTCTAATCGCTTTTAAGGGATAGGTACAGAGCAGAGCAGACATATGACCACGATCACATGGGGAGACATTTATCACATTCATAGTTCACATTTTGTTAGATTTGAGATAGTCTCGATTTGGAAAAAGGATATACCCAATCTTAAGTTAAACCAAGACGAGCCACGATGTAATGGAGCGTACCCTGTAAATCGTCTCATCCCACCACACCTGCGTGAATTCCTTGCCCATCTGCTGCTCATAGACAGATTTAGCTTTCTTAGTGTAGTTCCTGTCCCATGACACATTAACCAAATAGATCTGAGAGGTACATCCCTTCTGTCGAGGTAGTAAAGACAATATTCTATCCCAGGGTCGGCCAGGGGTCCAGCCATGAAGCCAGAAAACTAACAGGAGACATAACTTGCAGGTAACGGAAAAAGTGAGAGGGGTAAAGATTATTTATAGAGTGGGTAAACCAGAAAAGTCTCCGTTGTCATACAGGTCGTTATACCCATCCTTGCCCAGAGACAGAAAGCAGGGGGAAGACGTGGTTCTTATTAATAGGGCACATAGCTAATGCAGAGACAAATTTGAAATTATGCCGAAACAGATACCGGATCTGAAGTTACCAGTTGTAGATTGGAGGTGGAATGATGTGGCCAGCAAAGTGTCGTTGGTCTCTGTAGGACAGATGGCCAGTTGCAGAGGGCTACAGCACGAGATTTGAAACTGTTCAGATGCTGCAATTCTTTGGTCATGATGGAGCTAAGATGATCGTTCTGGGAGTCAGGGGTCAGCAAAGATATTTCCAGCCAAGTCGGTAAGCTATCATGATGTACCCTGTTATTTCAACTACCGTGCATATGTATGACTGTGCATTGTGTCAAGCGGGGGCCGTTGCATTCACTGTTATGATAAACACACGACGAGCAAAAGTCATGCCTTATCCCAGCAGATTCAAATGGTGACAAGAGTCCCAGAAGGGTCAGAGAAATCTGTCAAGCACCTTTTGCAATGTAACAATATACGTGAATGAAGATGGAGATACATAATATGCAGACATACTAAATAAAATGCAGTAGACATTTATTTGTTCTTGATAAATCAACAGAAAAGTTATGCTTTTTTCCTTAGTTTTAAGTACTTAGTGCTGTATCAATTTAGTTATTAGTTGTACAGTTTAATCTTCAACAAAATATTGATGATTGAATTGTGTCTAGCTCTTGTGCTCTTTTAAAATAACTGTCTAGAAGGGCTATGAGTTGTATTTAACTATGTAGAAATTTAGAAAATTATTGATACATTGAAATTATAATGTAGCAATATATGAAAAGAAAAATGATGATTGCATATTTATTCCATCATTGTGAGATGTAAACAGCCAGTTGACCCACATTTAAGAAATATCTCTTACAACAATACATTTACCATACTATGTACCTCCACCTGTGAACCACTAAAGTTGCTGTCTCATGTTTTGTATGAAAAGCACAACCAAAGGATCATTAGTCAGGCTGGGAATCCAAAGGAACAAGACTAAAGAGCATTCTACAAAAGCTTAGCATAAAGTAATACACATTTATACTATAATATTTAAGTGTTTGGACAATTGGATCAATAATTGTGAAGTGGAAGCTACACCTAGCAGACATGTTTGATGAAAGAGAGAATATAACAATCATGTAAAAGCTGGTACAGAGTTCATTGACTGTGAAGTGTGATATTACGATATGAATGTCTGTTTTGTTATAATTAAGCTCTTCTGGATATTAAGGGATAAGAGGCCCTCCGTGTTTAGATTCCATGGAAAGTTACTCTGCTTAAAAATTAGAATTGTTTAATTTTTAAATAAATAAACACTTTAAAAACATCCAGTCAGGGTACACAAAGAACTTAGTCTGTGTAAATAATGTTAATAAATCATACAGAATTATGTGAGTTGTTAGCTTTACAATGTTGGCAATGCATGAAAAGGCTTGAGAGAGGAATCCCAGTCCTTATTTAACCCAATCCTTTCTTTTTCATTCATGAAAAAAGCCATTGCTTGAATAACCTGATAAAAGTCTTCACCTGGTTTCTCGGGTCTAAATCAGTCCTTCTGATTAAAAGCGAAGGGATAAAAAGCAGCAGATGCCGTAAAGCCCCTGGGGAGAAGAGCTTGGGATTCGGGGTATGGCAGAACATATTCATAATGAAGGAAGATAATACAAAACAAGGTAGTACAACAGCTTTAAAAGTCAACAAGGTTAAAACTATGGAGATGATGTGAGACCAGCAACATACTGCGTTCAATCCTGAAGGCATTATGTTAGCTGTGGAATGATTATGCTGTGCTTATACAACTTAGGAGCATCCCTGACCATCTGCCTGGTTCTAATGGATTTATGTGTCTAAGTCTTTTTCCTAGTGGTATTGCCTCAACATATGTGAGAGTTTAAACGTGGCTGTGTATGTCTGCTGTGCCATTTTTGCACTACATGACGGGTGTGTTCTGAAATAAGGGAAAATAGGCAGTTTTTTCAAATGACTTTGACTTCTGGCGAAGTTGGAAGTCACATATTATGAAAGCGTGGCAGTCGTTTGAGCTGAGGCGGACAGTTGCTACGATGGCCAAGGTCTGTGGACAAGAAGACGGTGTCGGGGAGGGACTCAGCCATTCCACAGAGAATGTGGGTCCTGCCTGCGGATGATTTATGACTGGGTCAGAGCTACTACTTGAAGGGCGAGTTTGAATTCAACTCACAGTCCCAGCATATGCCCCCGGCTGTAGCAGCAGACAGGATGGTACCTCGCGGCCTCTTTTAACATGGTATGGCCAACTCCCCAGTGACAGATTGGGAGCTGAGTCTTACTCAAGCACACTCGCAACCCGCTACGTAAGAAGTAAGTTTATAAATTGTTACACATTATTGCAATGCAATTGTTGAAATTATCCCTGTATGCCTGTATCCCCAATTGTTCTTACATTATCCCTGTATGCTTAGGTAATCGTAACTTTGTAACGTATCGTTTTTAATTACGGGTTGTTGTAATAATCCACTCAAAGTGATTCTTTAGCTCAACAACTGGTTTGGGGACAATGACTGCTGTTACATTCTCAGTGAATTTCTTTGACAAATCGGAAAGCGTTGGTTCCCTTAGCCACTATATGGGGACATAGTCCATCACAGGGGCAAAGTGCCATCCCAGGAGGTAGCACCGCAGCTCGGCAGATGACAAGCGTGTCCCTTAACATGGCCGCGTAGCGAGTTTGAGCGTATTGCTGATAAAGAGGACCGGATGCTCTTCCCCATCCCAAGCTGACCGCAATAGTACTGGTAGAAAAACCACTGAAGGGCACTGAGGTGAAGAGTCCATGCTAATGTCCGTAGCCTTTTTCTGAAGGTGTATGCTCTGAAAAATTTAGCTTTTTTTATTTTTTGGAAGTTGTGCAGGTTTATAATTATAGGCTTATTGCAACGAGTACCTAGGGGTTAAATTGGGGTTTGGGAAGTGGGGGAGCCCTACTTTCTACTTTCCAGTTGTATCTAAAATGTTGAACTGCTGGCCAAGTACAGGAGCTCAGCTCTCCCTACATCTCCTTTCGTCATAGGTACAGGAGCTCAGCTCTCCCTAGGTCTCCTTTCGTCATAGGTACAGGAGCTCAGCTCCACCTAGGTCTCAATTAATCACATGTGCAGGATCTCAGCTCCCCTTAGGTCTCGTTTCATAATTTGTGCAGGAACTCAGCTCCCCTTAGGTCTCATTTCATCATATGTACAGGAGCTCAACTCCTCTTAGGTCTCATTTTATCACATGTGCAGGAGCTTAGCTCCCGCTAGGTCTCATTTTATAATATGTGCAGGAACTCAACTCCCCTTATGTATCGTTTAATCACATGTGCAGGAGCTCAGCTCCCCCTAGGTCTCCTTTCGTCATAGGTACAGGAGCTCAGCTCCCCCTAGGTCTCCTTTCGTCATAGGTACAGGAGCTCAGCTCCCCCTAGGTCTCCTTTCGTCATAGGTACAGGAGCTCAGCTCCCCTTAGGTCTCCTTTCGTCATAGGTACAGGAGCTCAGCTCCCCCTAGGTCTCCTTTCGTCATAGGTACAGGAGCTCAGCTCCCCCTAGGTCTCATTTCGTCATAGGTACAGGAGCTCAGCTCCCCCTAGGTCTCCTTTCGACATAGCTACAGGAGCTCAGCTCCCCCTAGGTCTCACTTCGCCATAGGTACAGGAGCTCAGCTCCCCCTAGGTCTCATTTCGTCATAGCTTAGCTCCTGCTGCCTCTCACTCAACTCAACCTATAATTCAAATCGAAGTACACTGGATTTTGAGGAGTCATCCAAAGTAATGCGAGTAATCATTGAGTCCAATAGACACTCAATGTCATTTCAATTAAAACTCTGCTTTTGCTTACCCCACTGAAGATGTTGAAAGCCTCCTGTTTGGAGAGGATGTGGAAAAGGTGCAGGTTCCTTAGTAACTCTGTGCCCAATTCACATGATAAAAACACGTCACAATTTACATTTCCCAGTGAGTTATGAAGTTGCGTTTATCAGTAATGCTTTTCTTTACGGCGCGTGAGGTAGTTCACACGAATATAAACTATTGCGTATAGTCAAACATGCATAGCATGTGTATATTGTGCCACACAGGTCCTACCAGTGTCTAGCCCGCAGAGGTTCAGGCCCCTGGACAACACACCGGGAGTGATGGGGAATGTTCCAGAACAGGAAGAGCATGCACCGTTATATACATAACAAGTTTAACTAGCCGCAATTCCAAAGAGTGTAGAACAGAGGCAATATCAATATGAAAGAAAATATGAGAAATATTAGTGTAATAGTGCCTATGAATGGTACATTCAAATATGCTATTGGGCATTGAATGTGCATAGTGTCAGGGTTCCACCCTAGCCTGACGGTTTTCGCCTCTGTTCCACCCCCTGGTGGCCGTTTGGGCACATTGCTTGTCAACGTCACAATCACACCCAGTCACCCAATCACTCACTCAACGGCCCGCACCTGTCCCTCATCTGTCAATCACTGTCCCTACATAGGTTCCCTGTTCCCATTCCCCAGTGGCAGTACAAACACTGTACTACGTTAGTTTATCAGACGCCGTATTGTTGTTCATTTGACTCCCTGCGTTACATCGCAGCCTGTAGCCTTCTCGCTATAACTTCCTTGTCACCCCGTTCGGAAGGAATATCGTTCCTGCCTCTAAACCCTGGACATTACTGCACTGTTAGGTGCTGGGAGTACACACCTTAACAACTCGTCTCCCACAACGGACATACATTACATCGCCTCTGGAGTTGTGGTCTCGAGTCGCGCAATTGGATCCACCTGTTATGCTCTGTGCACACACACCCTTACACATAGTGCAAGTGTTAGAACGTCATCAGAGCATTGAAATGTTTGTGTGATTTATATGATCATAGATCTATGTTGCTGGTTGAGAAGTCTTATGGCCTGAGGGGAAAAAAACAGTGATGATGCTCCGGTAACGTCTATCGGACGGCAGCAGTGTGAACAGACTGGTTGGTTGTGACATAGCCTGGGTGGTTGTAGTCTTTTATGATGCACTGTGCTTTCTTAAGGCATTGCTCGTGGTAGACTCCTTGCACGGAAGGAACAAGTAAATTCTAACAGTGTCTGACACGGACTGAGAATCCTTAGTAGGCTGGACCATTCCAAGCACCCCAAGGAAGGTTGTCAGTGTTAAATGAAATGCCCTATGGCTTTGTACCACTCAGCTGTCTCCGCGCCATTGCTTTGCCCCCGCTACACAGGTGGAAGATGCGGGCAGAGTGAAGATGAACGACATGAGTGAGCATGTGTGTAGTTAAGTGGTGGTGTGCTTTTTTTCTGTGCACTGTCGTTGAGCTAACAGGGACAGGCCTCATGCACCATGGACGCCATTATTTGCCAGCTGGCCCGGAAGACCACCCAGCAACATCTCAGCCTTCGCCTCTATGAATCAAATGAGCAGGCAACTGGTCGCTCTGCTAGCGCGATAGCTTTCCCGTAACCCGCTTCCTGTATACGATTAGAATTGATTAAAAAACAACCGAAATGTTTTGGGCAAAATGATTTATGACGAAAAAGCATTATGCCATAAATGATATTGTAAATATGGATGAATCTAATAGCAATTTAATGTAATTATGTGACAGACAGTAAACAAGTCTGTTTCGTAAAACTGCACTGTACCAACTGAACCAACTTATTGTGGCAACACTGAAGAGAAAGAAGTTCATTAGCCTGTCTACCAAAACATTTCACAGGTATGCCATATAAAATAAGTTTGTTGGGAACAGAGAATTTATGTAAATAATATATGGATTAACGTACAGATTTACTGTAAGAGACCATTGGGTCTTCTTTCATTTCCAAAAAAGCAAAAAAGGTTGGCACTTAAATTAAACCCCTCTGTTCCTTACTCAAAGTGTTCCTGCTGTTTTCTGTTTTTTTTTACTGTTTTTTTACTGTTTTGGATAGGTACCCAACGCCAGAGCAGTTGTATGGGTATGGGTGGAATGCCAGAGCAGACTGCTTACATACCAGCTGGTGATGGTGTCAACATATTGGGGATCATTGTTGAAGTAAAAAGGTTCAGTGGTCTCTTATTTCTTCTAGAGTTGTGGACACAGGGAGATCAACAGAGTACTGTATGAGGGCAGTGAAGTGCAGCTATTTAGCTTACAATTTGTAGGTGGGTTTATGTGGTGAGTATTGCATTATTAGTCTCTATGGGACAGCCTTGTCCTGAGAGACACAACAGAAAAAACAGTTTGTCTATGGGTTTCATTATATAGTTTTGGAAATATTTCTTATCCTTTGAACCTCCTCCCTGCCCCCTGTCTACCTCCCACAGTTCTCTCCCAGGATACATCTACCACAATAGGATGTGCTTAATTTTGCCCCTCCCTTCACGCAGTACCAACTTATAGGTAAATGTTGTCTTTACCTTAACTTATTACTTTACATTTGTTACTCTAACAGTAACCCTCGCAACAAATATATATCACTCTTGTTACTCCTAATGGCTATTCTTTCTTTGGTCGATACTCGTTTTAGTTTGCTGCAGCCAATGATTGGATTGAGTTGCAAAAGACCCTTAAGCTCAACCCGCTTGTGTCCATTTACACCAAAAATAATTTCTCACAACGGCACTTGTTGAATCCTGTCATGTTACTTCGTATTGAATACCAGCAGTGTCTCCACCTGGTTGTAATTCAGTATTTCCCTGTTAATCAATATGTTAGCTGTGTGAGAAACTTCGACGCTGGCTACCTTTTTCTTTTCTTTTGTTTGTGCCTCGGAAAGCTTCGCTTGTAAGTAATATTTTTACATATCGTTCACTATAAGGGTACACGCTTGTCATGTAATATGTTACATTTAAATACTTTTACGTTCCATTACTTGAGAATATTGCAGACGTTAAATTAGCAATGAAAAGGATACTTTCTATTGTCACAGCTATTTTCCCGCCGTATCTGTCGGTATTACAAATTCATTGTTTTTTAATTGAAGTTTCTACATTTTATATATAAGCTACATACTTAGTATTTTATGCATTTGTATGATTGTATGCTATTCGTGTAGTAGTCAGTAATTGCCATGTTTTGGTACCGTTTCAGTTTTACAAAATAAATCCTTCCAGAAGATTGAAGGCCTGTTCGCTATCTGTCATTTTGTGCACTCACACATTGAGGACAGAATAAATCCCATGCTCCTTTTTGCAGGAGTGAAGCTGTGTGTCTTTTTTAGTGTAATGTTTATAATGTCTATTTCTATGTATACATATTTTTTTAAATGTATTCTTTTAATTTATTTGTTTACAGACTTGTCTTGCATTTACATACCTTCAGCCAGTATGTCATTAAATAATTGGTCCCCAGGGGACTAGTTTCAAAACTGTTAAAAATAAATGTGAATACAACGTTTCTTGAGTGGGTTATCAAACATGCAGACACGGCAGATAAAGGTCCAAACACAGGCCACCTATTTACCATCCATCTGTCTTTTTTCTAGTAATTGTACTTTCTAACGAGAGGAGGAACATTACAGTCCCTTGTAGTCTTCACCATCCTTAGGGATCTCCTTTCTGATCCTCCAACAGACATGTCGACCCAGGTATTCCCACGCGCCATCGCACAAAGTGCTGTGAGAAGATTATTATATGGCAAACTCTTGTAGTCTTTAGTTATTACAATATAATAGACCCAGTGGTTCTCAAACCTCCTCCGGGAATTTACGGGTGTTCCATGTATTTGATCTATTCAAGAGCCAGTGTGATTCATGTTGTCAAGTAATCATCAAGCCCTTGAATAAATGAATCCGGTAAGTTCTCGGCCACAAACTATTTTGAAAACCTCCCTGAGGAGAGATTAGGGGATCAGTAGAATACGACATGGTACTTCCATATTTAAAATGATCAGTAATTTACATCTTTGTAGCAGGTGCATAGTTCCGGAAATGCCGTATGTTAGCACCTAAACATCAAAAACCTTTCTGTGTCAGCCGGTCCCCTTAAACTTGCAGACTTCATGGAATAGTTATTTAGGTTGATCCGGTGTTTACCAAATTCAGTTATACAGGGGATGGCCGTTATGGACATAGGCCTTTTTTCTGGCTCTGCACCAAACGTTTGAATACAAATACCTTCTATTTGTTGAAAGTAACATTGCTCTGCTTTGAGGGTACTTGTTGCTATATTTTGAAATTACAACTCTTTGTATTGTATTGAGACTATTGACTTGACAGTTGTTTCTGGCTAGTCAGGTGTATTCCTGCCCTTCATGTGTGCATACATAGGAGAGCAGTTGATGTTTAATCTTAATACTACGCCTTGTGTTTACCTTTGAGTCTGTCAACATGAAGACCAAAGTCATGTCAGTGAAAGTCAAGATGATCAATATGACGCAGAAACATGTACACATAGCCAGATCATTAGGCACATCTCAAAACATGCTTGGAACATCATTAAAATGCAGGAAAGTACTAGCGGGCTATTCAATCAAAAACTTCCCTGTAATCCAAGGAAAGCCTCTACAGTAGATGACCAAAAAATACAAAAGCAAATAACAAGCATAACTGCAGAGGCTGTATTGCAAGTTGAAAACTACTAGTTAGCTTCAAAAATAAGACAGCCAAATTACAGTACCTAAAAGAGCATACAGGGGGTTTTGTGAAAGGGTAATGAGCATAGATAATACAAGAGGGAAGTTTAGAGAAGCCTTCTCAGAATACCTCTCATCTGTGAAATATGGTTTTAAATAAGTGTTTTGGCTTAGCATGTATGGCTGCCACTGTAACTGGTTCACTTCTCTTTATTGAGCACAATTTATTCAGAACATTTTGTTTGCTAGAAAACAAGCAGACTCTATTTAATAAAATATAAAACATGGACATTGAGGGAAAATGCTGTAGCTTTAAGATCTGACCTGAAGATAGACATTAGGTGATTGTTTTTTCCATGGAATACATGAGCCTATTTAGTGTTGGATTAAAGAATGTTGACAGTCATTTAAGCAATCTTGTGTTTTATGACTCTTGTGCGTTATGGATGTTTTGAAGTGTTTGAAGAACATGCAGGTGTACATGTATGTGTACATGCAATGCGGCCGGAATAGTATATGTGTAAAACATTACCCAAAACACTGTCCATTCGTTTCGGTTCTTGGTAGGCAGAACACAAGGCGCAGAGCGGAAGAGTTGGGCGGAACATACAAAACAACAAAATGAGAGACAAACCATAAACTGCGGAGTAGCAAATCAGACTTACACCAACAAAGGCAAACAAAACCGAGCAACTTAAATATGCTCCCCAATTAGGGACAACTGGTTACATTTGCCCCCAATTAGGGAGAACAAACCAGGTGGCAGGTCATGACTGTGAACCCCAGAAACATAGAGAAGGCCAGAGGCCCCCAGCCAGGACCTAACAATTCACCATCATTTTCTTTCTTGTGCCAAAGTATAGCCTGCTGAAATTATCACAGTTGCTTTAGTTTGAATTGTATTTCCTGGCAATCAAGTTTGTACGCAGGGATTATTTGTGGAAGAATTCTACTGGAATTCTACTGTTTAAAACTTCACATGGAACAAAAACATTTGGTCTTCTCTGCAATATAAGGGTTCCCTAGATATAAGGGTTCCCTGCTGAAATTATCACAGTTGCTTTAATTTGAATTGTATTTCCTGGTAATCAAGTTTGTATGGGTAGTACGCCAGAGCAGTTGGATGGGTACGGGTGGTACGCCAGAGGAGTTGGATGGGTACGTGTGGTACGTCAGAGCAGTTGGATGGGTACGTGTGGTACGTCAGAGCAGTTGGATGGGTACGGGTGGTACGCCAGAGCAGTTGGATGGGTACATGTGGTACGCCAGAACAGTTGGGTGGGTACGCCAGAGCAGTTGGATGGGTACGGGTGGTACGCCAGAGCAGTTGGATGGGTATGCCTGAGCAGTTGGATGGGTACGGGTGGTACGCCAGAGCAGTTGGATGGGTACGTGTGGTACGCCAGAACAGTTGGGTGGGTACGCCAGAGCAGTTGGATGGGTACGGGTGGTACGCCAGATCAGTTGGATGGGTACGCCAGAGCAGTTGGATGGGTACGGGTGGTACGCCAGAGCAGTTGGATGGGTACGTGTGGTACGCCAGAACAGTTGGATGGGTACGGGTGGTACGCCAGAGCAGATGGATGGGTACGGGTGGTACGCCAGAGCAGATGGATGGGTACGGGTGGTACGCCAGAGCAGACTGGTTACATACCAGCTGGTGATGTGGGTGGTGTCAACATATTGGGGATCATTGTTTATTTGCCAGACTACATTCGTATAGCTTAAGTGAGCTGTTAAATAGAGCACTTTTCCAAAAGGATTATTGGTGGGAGAATTCTACTGGAATTCTACTGTTTAAAACTTCACATGGAACAAAAACATTTGGTCTTCTCTGCAATATAAGGGTTCGCTAGATATACTGTGAGGTGCCTTTGGGGAGGTGGAGAGTTGTTCTCTTCTTTTGGCTCTATGCAACCAAAGTTTGGATTTGACAGTCATTTCAAACAATAAAAATGTGATTCAAATTAAGCAGCTTTTATAGACCATTTAGGCATGCATTTATAGGCGTGCATTTTTGTTTTATTTTATAGTTGTTTATTGTATGAAAATATAACATTATAAACAGAAAATATGCATTATTTGTATCAAAAACTGTTAAATATCACTTTATACAAAAATCCAAGATCAGATTTTATCTGGTCAGATATGATTAACCTCTGATGAAATCATGAAATACAGTGCTATTGTGGTCGAGATTTGAAAAATACACAAACGACAAGTTAAAGACCATACAGAGATATGACCATTCTGGAAATATGAATAGAAATGTAATGGGTGCGATTTTCAAAACAAATCAGCGGAAGATCCCTGCTACTCCAGTGAAAAATCAATCTACTAGCGGACACATATGCAGTGACAACTTGTTAACAGTCGTCCTCCAGATCACATTGGAGTCATTTTGTAAAACTGGTGTAAAACACACACAAGTGCGGGCCTACGTTTGAGTTATGTGCAGTCCTGGTCTAGAAAGCCTTTTTCTAATCCATACGGCCTTTGGAGCTAAACACCTCATGGCAGTAACTGTGCCACTTTGACCTGTAACACAAACATTAAATATTTATATATATATGAATATGTTTTTTTTTACCTTTATGTTACCAGACAAGACAACTAAGGATAATATTCTCATTTACAAAATGTCAGGATTTGCTGGCAGGTAACGAGCAGGTGGAAGGAGGTGAAAACGTGTGGCGCAGAGCGTGAAGGAAAAAACGGGGACAGGCTAAAACAGGAACGCAGGACAGGCAGGACTGAAACACACTGGGAGAGCGGACTAGAACTCAAACCAGCAAACAAAAGGAACTGCAAACATTTCAGAAAAGGCTTTATGCTAGTAGGTATCGAAAGAAGCACGTACCGTGCAAGCGGGGACCAATACGCGAGTGTTGGCATTAAACTGGCAAACCTAAAGGGGAATCAGAGGTTGAAATAGAGTGGTGCTGATGAGAGGATTGCCGGCAGGTGTGCATAATGGGTAGGTGGGTGATAATGCAGGTAACGGCATGCATAAATCCATTGTGCAACCAGGGGAACAAAACAACAGGGAAAAAAGACAAACCCTGGCTCGGACTAGGCCCGGGCTGTGACACAAGAACTGCCATGCAGAAAACGGCATCCTGGAGGGAATGTGATATTGGGATGAAAATAAAAACAAACAGACAGAAGACACATGGTGACAGCACAGTACTAACAAAGAGACATTAAAACCGAGCACGTAGAGACATGACTAAACTATGAAAGAAAACACAGACAACAGAGCACAACAATAGAGCACGACAACAGCAGGCATTACAAAAACATATTTCGGCAGCACCTTCATGGTCTGATAATAGACATTTTCTATACTAACGTCATGAGCACCAGTGTGATCAACTTTCTTGTGATTGGTAATGTGTTATTTAAGCCCCTGATGTAGCCCACAACTTACCCCAAGCATTCAACTCTGAGGTGATCGTGATGCACCGTTGTCCTCAAGACGGTAACTGCTCTACACCAGTTCATGAATAATCTTGAGAGTGAAGAGTACCTGTCACATATTTAGCTTCTTTCCAAATTCTGAAGTAGGCTATGCCACTGATGAGCAGGCTAAATCAGCTCACTGTCCAATTCTTAAACAAGGTTTAGCATATTCACTAACACTGTTATGTAAAAAAGAAAGCTTTGAGACCAACCGTTAGGGCTATGCTGTCATTCATCATGCTTTGTTTATACCTAAAGATACCTATACATGAGCTATTGCATAACAGGAATGTACTTTGGATATACAAACATGTTATGAATCTGTCATGGAGATGCGGCCAAGTCATTGCTGAGTGATGAGTGGATCAGTTAGCATGCGCCAAAGCCCCACATTAGTAACCTTTCAGGAATGTTCAAAAACGTAATAGCAGGTAGACCACAGTATAATATAATACCTGCCCATTCATACCCACTATGAATGACTCAGAAAGGGAGAGCAGGATGGAAATGCTTTCCCCTTTTCAACTGAACCTCAAGGAAAGAATAATAGACTTCCCCTGACATCGGCCCCATGGGGGACAACATTTGTCCTGAATCTCTCCAGTGTGTTCACTGTGGGGCTTTAGTGTTCCAAGCAAAACAGGGCCACTTGGGCACATATCCATCCATCGAGCAACCATAGATTTCTAAGTGAAACGTCACAATGTTTAGTCATTGAATATTGATTTAAAACAGCATTGACTATCCTAGCTCGTGATGGGCAAGGGTTAAGTGGCTGGTATCAGGTATAAGGCTGGAAATCACAAGGGGAAAATACCCTTCCAAAAAAAATGATTTATACCCCCAATATATCACTTTAAGCATTTCAATATTAGGAATAATACTCAGTGAACAGATGTGTGCTGATTATAGACTTGTAATAGCGATTCTGAGTTTTAAAATATGTTTGAATTCAAATCAAAGAGAGAAGCTTGCAATGCAATGCATGTAGTGTTCTTTAGCTGGCAAGGTGACAGTGTTCCTGTCTACAGTCTGAAAGGCAGTCAATGCATGGAACAAACGTGAGGTTAATCTAGCGATATTTTTTTTATTCATCACATGGTAGAGTTCACACACACACAAAAGCTGAATTTGCAGAGCTACAGTAGCGAGTAAACCAACGGAGCAAACTAAAACAGTATTACAAAACTATTTTTAGTGTCCCCCTCAGGAATTTCTCTTGAGAAATTGTCCCCTCCAAAGTTGATATCAGATTTTTGCCCCTGGGTTAGGGTGTGAGGCGAGTTAAAGAGCAGCTCGAGTATGTCACCAAACTGAACACCATTCATTGTATTTTTCCAACTCTTGAGCATTGCCTGCGACCTCTGAAGAATGTTCTTTATCAGCAGCTCACAGATAGACACAATACAAGTCAAATATCAAACCGTGAATGCCTCATAATGTACATGTGTCCATTCTCCAGTAAGAATACTCTGTGACCTTCCGCGGGGTAAATTACCGATGTCCCACATCGTAGTCTTGCCTGGAGGATGGGAAAGGAAGCTGAACAGTGTAGTAACAGGATTACTAGAGCAATGAAGATACCGCGGCTTTGTTGACTGACAGTGATTCTGGATCGCTGTTACCAAAACTGATTGATTTACGTCAGATATGACCCACCAGAGACACCTGAATGTCACCTTTCCACATCAGTGGAGGGCCCTACGCTGGAGAGACAAAGATGATAGAATAGTGAAGGTCGGGAACCATGGAGAAACACACAGAGAGGAAATAGGAAATGAAGATGGAGGGGTGACTTGAGCAAAATAATGGAACGAAGAGGCTTGAGTGAGGAGCGACAAAGGTTCCGCCCCTCCGACCTTCTCCTCCAATGGGTTTTGAGAAGGAAGCAAGGAGCAAGGACATGAAAAGTTTGTGTATGAAAGGGAATTCAGAAGGCCAGGTGTGACAGGAAGTGTACACAAGGCAGACATATCCCAGTGGACCAATCTGGACAAACTGTATAAACGCCACAAACCTCTTTGTTGACACACAATTGACCAGCTAATTACAAAACAAATGTACACAGAAACATTTACAAATTAATATTTTCCATCAATGTCAATTCAGGTCTCTATTGACATGAGTATTGCATGAGCACTGTATTAGGAAGTACACAGATTAGGAAGATTAGGAAGTACACGTCCATACACAACATATCTCCCATATTTGGAGGCATACAATCTCACTCCTAACCATTTGGTTATTTTTGCTCTAATGGGGATTTTGTGACATTTTCACCCACATTTTTCCATCCGGCACGCTGAATCTACCCTTACAGCTCGCTAGCATTAGCCATAAGTTATGACAGCTGACTAGCTACACTAACAATAGCCTGATCGGACAGGCAGCCCATACATTCAAGACTGCCGCATGATAAATTACCCTCATCAGCCTGTTTCTCCGCCAGAGCCTTTAGGTCACGAGATAGCGCGACGTGACTTTTTTCCTGTACTGTATATGCAAATACCTGCCAATCAATTAACGGGTTGTTCCTCTGCCCTCCCACAGCTGCACACTGGGATTGCAGAAATTGATTGGGGAGCAAAAATCAACATAACAGACTGCCAAGTGTCCAGGGTCATTGGGACAGAGTGGAAACAAAACAGGCTTTCACACTGCAATGGACTCTGTTCTGTGGCTGCTTTGCCATTTCACTCTATTATCAAGTGAATATCAAGAGACTGCGAATGATTCCATTTAGTACAATTGAATGAGAAAAATCATTCCTGAAAGAATTTCGAAATCTGAAGAGATCAATACTTTATGTCAATTTCTATCAAACTGAAAGAACATTGTTTGCTGGAAGAGAAAATAAAGCAGACACAATCGGTTATGTTGTGGCATGGTGTTTAGAAGGTGGAGGAAGCACATGTTATTCGACACCAGGAGGGGTATGGGGGAACATTTATTTTATTTCAGACAAAACATATTGTTCACAAGATTTGATGATTTGATACCTTGTTAAATGTTTAACTGTACCCTAACACAATGGCTTGGGAGTGCACTTTGGTCAGTGCAGTTCTTCCTGAAAATGTAAAGAATGCAAAGGTGAAAAAGTAGGTGTTTCCAAATAATGCAACCACTACAGCTAGGGGAAAAAAACAAGACATAATAATAATATTAACATTGTATAGAGACAGGCACTAGAAACATGGTGGGGGACTTTTTCTGCTGATGAATTCACAGATGTGGGAATATATCACAGTGATGTTCCTGGTAGGACATGCGTGCATATTGCATTGATGAAGCATGCGTTAAGCTCCTGTTAGAAGACGGGCCCAACGTTTGAATTATTCACAAAACCGTGCTCACACACCACCAGCAAGCGAGCATCAACACACACTCATATAATTGCATCTAATTCAGGCCGAGGTAAAATATAATTTTCTCTCTAACCCGACAATGCAATGCAGCGGTCTCATAGTGCAGCTGGTGGCCAATGTTTGATGTCAGTGTGTGTCATTGTGTACGGGTGGGAGGGTGAGTTGGTGGGTTAGTTGTGTGCCTGCTTTCATGTGTGATGTTTATGTTGTGAAAAGAAGATTACATGATAATATTACATACCAGAATTCAATGTGGAAGGCCTAGCAGCGTGAAACTTTCATTTGCATGCACGCACCCAACAATAACCTCAACAGTTTTTCCTTTCTTGACTTCATTATTTTGTAAAGTAATGTGCAGAAAAACTGCATAATGCTACAATGTATTTCTTGCCTCAGCGGCCATTTTGTGGTTTATACAAACCGTTATCAGTGCAATAGCATGATTTTCTTTTGGGTGAATGCAACTGCAGACACATTAAACACACAATGCAGATGTGGCAGATCTGCTGTCAAAGCCATATCTCCTTATTGAGAGATAAGGGGGCTATTACCAACCTCTGTCGGGATCTTTATATCAGTGCCAACAAAGATCCTTTTAAGCTATCAACATAGAATCACTAAAGCCCTACACATAAGAAAGCTACACACATATTACAAAAAATGCCCAGCTAAGAAGATAATAGTTGATAGCGTTTGTAGTGATATTATTTTTGCAATAAATAGTATTATTACGAGTCATGATAAACACATTTTTGGCCGATGAGATACCTTGAGCATCAATAGCTGAGGGCTTACATCAGTATTCTGCTGACATTGGTTTTTGCTATGTGCGAGACACATCACATTCAAACAGCATTTGCAGGATGTACAAAACAACCGTATAATTCCAATAATCTCATCAATCCCCTCTCCTTTCGTTGTAAAGTATTATAGGTACTAGATGGAATCAATCATTCAAGTCACTACGGATATGAGTTGCAGCTAAATGACAAAAATGAGAATTGTTAAAATGAATGCTCTATTTTTAGACATATACATCATATCATGTACATATACACTGCTGCTTCAGTACAAAAATAATGAAAAGGTAATACATTTTGTTGTACATTATTTTATCCGGTCTCATATTGAAAGACTACCAAATTTTGTGGAAATAGACCACAGCCACTAGGCTGATCCAGTTGATATCCGCTGATCCAGTGTAAACAATGAGGATGTCTCAAACAACAGCAACAGAGCGTGGTGTCAACATGGGACATCTAGGCAATTTTTAAGTAGGGAAGCTAGTTGATTTGACATGGGTGCACTGTGGTCTATTGATTTGACGGTGACAAATGCTAAGGGCAGCTTTGAGAGAGTTAAAGGATAATTAACAAAAATACTGATGTGTCGTTATGCTTTTACTTTAGTCAATGAAGCTACAGTGCTCTCAGGCACAACTAACCCTTTGGTCCACCTTGTCTCTCCTCTACAAACGATCACGTTGCAGTAAGTCTAACTGTTTGTATGAGGGGCAATACATTGCACTCAGTATGTAGTGGGACAGTGAAGAACTGAAGGATGAGGTTCAAGAACCATCTTAGACATTAATAGAACGCCACCCAACCCACCCAGACATACTAGCCACCGGGAACACTCTAAAGCTTAGAAGAGCAATTCAACTCCCACAGAGAGGAACTCATCCTGTAGAACGCTCACTCATATCCTCTACACAATGCCGGAGCCTCTGGTGATAAAAGGCCAGCCATGAAACCCTCTAGCTCAGGCCTTAACTAGTTTGTGCGGCTGTATGAACATAGCTGTAATTACCACTATGCCTAATTAGACACCACGCTCAGATTGATTATGGCATTTGTAATTAGCACCTAAACACTAGCATAAAAAACAACAGCCTTGGCAAATCTCTAAACTTTTTGTTCATGGCTGAACTGCCAACATGCTTTTTCTTACCTGGCATAAATAATGTGAAACGAGCAGATATATTCAGAGTTGTAGTGTTGCACTTTCCTAAATTCTTAGATTGATTACAATTATTTGTTATGACATAAAATCTATATCTAGGATTGAGATTTACCTAGCTAAAACAACACAGGAGTTGACAAGCCTCTTTGACAAGTATATGGTTGAGAATGGAATGTAAGAGAGCAGTCATCTTAGGATTTTATTGTTTTCTGTTTTAACAAATTCCACAGACCGAGATGAAAATGAGTGTGCCTGTGTACAATAATACACAACATTTATCATCTTAAACATCATTATTAGGACCAACTGTTGAAGAGGAATGTGTGGACATATTTATAGATGCCAAAACAAATCTATTTGGGTCCACCATCTAGAATTCCAACTTCATGACTAAACAATAATGACTTTACAATTTATTTTCCAATTTGTGTGTGTAAGTGTACTGTGTAGTAAGCATATACATATGGTCTTCTTGTCTAAGAGCACTTTCATTGATATTATCATCACTATAATGCCTGCCAAGCACACCTTGGTTGTTTTCTGCCAAGACCTTAGAGATCATTGTATCGTTGCCTGGGTACACAACTGTACCTCAGACAAATACGCTCTTCTCGTTATTGGCAGTCATTTGCAAAAATACTTTAATGAGTAGGGCTTTCTACACAACATGGCCTCTGAACACCAAAATATGTTGAGGACGCCTGGTCCAACACTTACCTTAATAAACATGCTTTGCTTAGTTGAAAATTCTAAAACAATTTCTACAGCCTTTGGTTTACTAATTGGTTGATTCAGCACAAACACAGGCTCTGGCATGTAGCACTAGCCTCCAAAAAGCCTTCTGACTGGCAACTCTTTAGGCAAACTAAGAACTAGTGTGCTCAGTCAATTCGGGAAAGATAAGCCAGGTTTTTACAAACAAAATGTACTGCCTCTGGCTCTAACCAAATTTCTGGAGCAAAAATGCCTTCTTCCAGCTGCCTACAGCGCTAAAAGTTGCAAACACTGTAACACTGACAAAACCAGAATGACTGAAGGTTTTGATAACCACTTTAATAAGACTAGCCACACATTAAAATCTGGGATGCATCTGAGATGCATCTCCTGGTTCATGGAGTTTTCCCCTGTAATTCCCCAATTCATTTTGTCATCCTGTTCAGATGAAGACGGGAAAATTGGATAAAAATGAGCTATGCTTGATGAGCTGGGTCTCTTTTTTTTTATATTTCTGCACCTATTGTTTTAGCCCCCACTGTACTTTCATGACAATTGGAATGCTCAAAATAAATTTTGGTTTTCTGGTTTGCAAAAAAATCTAAACCTTTTCATAGAATAATCATCCTACCAGCCTAGACAAGTAATGTAAATGTAGTGTAATTTACAGGGTCATATCAATATATTTGATGTAGTCTATCACATTGCCATCTGCTTCATCACCAACGATGCCTGTACAATAATCCCTCACTGTGATCTTTATGCTCTAGTATACTGTACTTCGCATAAGCAGCATTCCTTCTCCTCCAAACACGGCGAGCTGAGTTGATGCCAAAGAGCTCAATTTGTTTCTCATCTGACCACAACGCTTTCACCCAGTTATCTTCTGAATCAATCAGATGTTCATTGGCAAACTTCAGACTGCCTGTATATGTACTTTCTTGAGCAGGGGGACCTTGCGGGCGCTGCAGGATTTCAGTCATTTGCGGGGTAGTGTGTTACCAATTGTTTTCTTGGTGACTATGGTCCCAATTGCCTTGAGATCATAGACACGATCCTCCCGTGTAGTCCTGGGCTGATTCCTTACCCTTCTCATGATCATTGAAATTCCACAAGGTGAGATCTTGCATAGAGCCCCAGACCGAGGGAGATATTTATTAGACAGTTATTTTGTGTTTTTTTTGCGGTTCTTCCATTTGAGAATAATCAAACCAACTGTTGTAAACTTCTCACTAAGATGCTTGGCGATGGTCTTGTAGCCCATTCCAGCCTTGTGTAGGTCTACAAGCTTGTCCCTGACATCCTTGGACAGCTCTTTGGTCTTGGCCATGGTGGAGAGTTTGGAATCTGATTGATTCATTGCTTCTGTGGTCAGGTGTCTTATACAGGTAATAAACTGAGATTAGGAACACCCTCTTTATTAAGGGAGTGCTCCTAATCTCAATTTGTGACATGTATAAAAAACATCTGAGATCTTGTTGATTGATAGAGGATCAAATGCTTATTTCACTGAGTAAAACGCAAATCAATATATAACGTATTTAAAATGTGTTTCTCTTGAATTTTTTGTTGTTATTTTGTCTCTCACTGTTCAAATAAACCTACCATTAAAAGTATAGACTGATCCTTTCTTTGTCAGTGAGCAAAATCAGCAGGGGATCAATTTTTTTTTTTTTTCCTCCACTGTATAAATATCAACAATGCACCCTATTTATCTGTATGTTTGTATCACCTTCTGTAGTACAACTTACTAGCATATTTCTGGTGGAATTTATTGATTACGGAATTTATTGACATTGGTGTTCTTGATTTTATTTGTATGTGTAGCTAGTTGTGGGTTGTCATTGTAGAAAAAAAAAATCTGAATTGGCTTACCTGGTTAAATACAGAGACAATTAAATGTGCATTAAAATATGAATGGCAGTAATGTAAGTGAAGTACGAGGGCCACCTATTAGGTAAGGTAGGTAAACTACAAAATACTAACTGTAGCTAGTTTTGTGACAGGAACGTCTGAAATGAAGTCTTTGTGAGAAGATTTGCAAATAGAAAGCGATAAAACATGGCTGGCCATGAAATTTCTGACATCTTAAATTCATACAATTTGGCATTCGTTGCATGATATATTTCTGTAACCTTTGTTAATATGTCCTCTGTAGAATATGTAGGCACAATTAAAGTTGGCCAATTTAGCTGGGTGATTAGCTGGGATACGTTTAAGCCAACACAGGACAGAATCTGCTTCCTGTGACTTCCAGTCTAAGATAGTCACCCCATCGATAATCACTTAATTTGATGTAAATGTGGCCAATAGGTCCACTGGGTGATTTTTTTAGCATACCTTTCTTGCCATAGTGGGCGATATACTTTAACACCTGCAATAGTACAATCTTCTCTAAATACACATTATGTGCAATATCTGCCTATGTTGTGTTCTTTCAGGGAGAAACAGGGAATGGACAGAGAAGGTGTGCTGGAGGGTAAACAAAAAGAGAAGGGTGAGGGGATGAGTTAAGGGAGGAATTAAAATGACAAACCCTTTTTAAAAGGGAGGCAGCGTTGACTTGGGGGTTTGGGAGGAATGGGTGCTGGCAGTTGTAAGTTTGGCAGCCTCTCCTCTTGCTGTCTGTCTTGGTTGTCTTCCCCCCTTTCCATTGTTTTGCTTTTCTAGGTGCATTTACTCTGCAGGCCCTGACCCCTAGAGCCCTCAAATACCTCCCAAGACAAAGTGCCAATAGCGGGCAGGTGTGTGTGTGGGGGGTGCTGGCCCTGCTGGCTTTCTCCTGGAAGATTCCAGAAGCTCCAGCATTCTCTTCTCAGGGATTTGTTATGATGCTGACCCATGGGGTATGATCGTGTTTGTGGCACAGTATTCTTAGATAACTACATTTCAGGTAACAAATCTGCATTGAGATACTAAAATCAAATAAACTCTATATTCGACGATAAAGTCTTTAGGTATAAAAACCAAAGACCCTTGCAGATTTTTGTATGTGGATTTTTTTAAATACAGGATTGTATTTAGTTTATATTTCTTAAGATACTTTTGTAAAACAACTGTCTGGGGGCAAATACTAAAGTGGGTAGTAACACAACAGTCAAATATAATATCACTAATAACATAGGTGGAGCTGACATAATAAAGTAAGATAATTTACAAAACACCCAAACATCATCTAAGTGAGGTTATTGGATCGGAAATAATTTAGATTAATTATTTCACAGCGTTTCCCCCATCCATATATTAACAAAGGTTTCCAGTGATGATGGAGGGCAGCTGAAGTAGATGAAGATTCCAAAACAAGGCTGAGGAGCAAATGATCCAGGTAAACCAGTATATTTAACAGTGATGTTTAACAGGGTCTCTATTGACATCCTTCAGATTAGCATGTCTGTGATATGAGTGTATAACCTAAAAGCACATCTCTCAAATTGCGAGATCACCAAAGGACACCACTCCAATGTTCCACATCAGGGTCAAACAGTTTAGACAATCATCTGTAACATGATATTTTAAAGAGGACTGGTTCTTTGTGGAGAAAAATATACTGATTGAGGAAGAGTGACAGAGTAAAATAGTGTGCATGCCCTTCTAAACCTGGGACAGAGCAAAAACACCCAATTTTGAGTGTGAGATTTGCTAGTTGATTTATGTTTTTCAGCATTCTATCCCTTCATTTTCTGGCACTAAGTGAAGAACCCCCCTGGTTTAGTGTTTCTGAGTCTGGCAAGGGGCAGATGGACATGGAATAAATGTATAAATGATTCAATTCTCTCCCTCTTTAGAGAAGTTCACAGAGGGAGCATGATGGAAGGCCCTTCCACCGAGAGCTTGCAGCGCCAGCCTGCATTAAAAGCGAAAATATGTTGCTTTCAGCAGACCATATGGTAATGTGAATTGATGTCATGCCATGTCATATTGCATATGGAAATAATTTGAATAAATAAATAAAGTGACACATAGGGTCGGGAGAAGACACTGGGTGGTCTGACAGAGAAAAAAAGCCTGAGAGAAAAATGTGAAGCAAAATAGCAGTTGAAATGTGTGTTATTTCATCTCCATTTGAGCAGAATAACACAAGGTCCTTATCCTTCACACATTGCTCCCTGATGATAGACTCCCAAGGTACTCCAAATACATGGAAGCTTCGCTCATATTCCCTTACATTCACCCACAAGTGAAAACAATAAATTGCCTGGCAAATTGTTAGAAAAAATATATATATATTTGGAAAAAGTCAAAATGACAGAATTATTTTTAATTAAGATGTTTCTAATTAGCCATCTATCTAGGTCAAGGGTCTCCAACCCTGCTTTTGGAGAGCTACTGTCCAGGTGGCTTTTACTCCAACACTAATTAAGTACACCTAAGTACACACTTAGTGAAAACAACCAGGACAGTAGCTATCCAGGACAAGGGTTAGAGACCCCTGATCTAAGTAGGCAAAACGCTGCACTGTTAGTCAGCTGCACACTGCAATCACATAATAAGGCTGGCTTTATTTTTCCAAAACGGACATGATGCAGTTGGGTAACAAAAAATGTGTTCAAGTAGTAGAGTGGGAGATACACCCTAATGTTCCGAGTGCCGCTGTACTGCATTAAAATGACTTACCACCATTATTACTGTGGTGGTTTAGTGGTTCCAAAACTGTAGATTACAGAATGGCAGGGTAGGGAGGGGTAGGGGAGATGAACTAATGCCACTATTCTATGAAACAAGTTGCAAATAAACATTCACATAATTGCAGCTGGTTATTTGATTACAGGTTAAAATCATAATGCCCCCTCAGTTGCTCTACTTAAAATCCTCATTGTTGGCTCTTAATAATAATAATCATGGGGACTTTGGGTGGACATTCACCTCACAGCGGGATACCTTAATGCAGGACGCTCTACCTTTTCACTCCCCCTTCTCCCCTCTTAATAATAATCATGGGGACTTTGGGTGGACATTCACCTCACAGCGGGATACCTTAATGCAGGATGCTCCACCTTTTCACTACCCCTTCTCCCTGCTTCACAGCACCTGAAACCAAATTAAATATTTCGTATAATTCATATAACAATGGATAATTGGTAACCGTTATACTGGGCTTAATTTTCATAATTAAAAGACAATAGTACAGACTAAAATTATCTTTACTTTAGATTCCTCTCATTATTTTAGTGTAATATCAAGAACATATTTTTTTTTGCCTTTAATTTATATTGAACATAACACGTATGGGACCACGTAGTAGCCAAGAAGTGTTAAACTGATCAAAATACATTTATATCTTTTATATATTTATCTTCAAGTATCCACCCTTTGGCTTCATGACAGCTTTCCATACCAGTGGCAATCTCGCAACCAGCTTCATGAGCTATTCACCTTAAATGCACGTTACTAAACAGGTGTCCTTGTTAAAAGATCTTGGGTTAACAGAACTTGAATTTGTAGACTGTTTCTCCTAAATACATTAGTCTAGATATACAGAGGGTGAAAAGATAGGGTGGTTATACAGAGGACAATCATTATGACTGTGATGTAGTAGTCATATTATGGCAAGAACAGCTCAAATAAACAAAGGACAAAGACAATCCATCCTTAATTGCACCTCAGATTGTAGCCTAAACAAGTCTTACAACTGTAGAGGAGACTGCATGAAACAGGCCTTTTTGGACGAACTGCTGTAAAGAAACCACTACTGAAAGAAATGAATAAGAGGCTTGCAAGAGACTTGCTTGGGCTAGGAAACAAAATAAATGGACATTAGACCAGTGTAAAATCTTCCCCTTGGTCTGATGAGTCTGATGAATCTAAGTTGAGATTTTTGGTTCCAACAGCCGTGTCTTTGTCTGTAACTTATTTAGAAATCAAAGCACACTCAACCAGCATGACTACCATCGCAGTCTGCAGCGATATGTCATCCTATCAGATTTTGCTTAAAAAAATGTTTTTAACAGGGCAATGTCCGAAAACACACTAGATGGCTGTGTAAGGGGGAATTGACCAAGAAATGTAATGATATTGCTGCATCCGATGACCTAGCCTCCACAATTACCCAACCTGGGATGGTTTGGGACGAGTCGGACTGCTTGTCCATCATGAGTGATGGACAAGCATCCAACAAGTGCTCTGCATATGGAGGCCCTCCTTCAAGGCTATTGAAAAAGCTTTTGCGGGTGACCTTTTCAAGAAGCTAGATGAGAAAATGTCAATGATGCAAGTTGATGAAATTAGTTAAGAGAATGTCAATAATGTCTTCACTATTATTATTTTATGTGACAAAAGTAGTAAGAATAAATATTCTAGAATTATATAAGAGTCATATCATTAAATTGGACTTTTAGGACCCTTGAAGATACTGTAGCTTTAGTCCTTAATTGGCCATTCATGCTATACAAAGTGATTACATTACTTAGCCGTATATTTTCCCATGATTTTATCAGTAATACATTAAATGAAATACTACCCAAATAGTTCAGTCTAGACAGTCTGTTGAGGGAGACTAATTCGGAAGGAAAACCACAGGCCTTCTAGTATAAAATTGGAACTTCATAGGTATAGAAAGTCACAGGCAAAAATAACAATGTGATTCTATAGCTTGGATTTCTTGCTCTCATACTCTGTGACCATACTTCACATGGTTATTGCATTCTGTTGTACACAATGTTGTACAACAGAATGCAAAAACAGAATGCAGAAACAGAAATGATGATGTCTGACTCCAGAAGTTAAGGGAAAATATTTATGAACGTTTCCTTTCATTCAAGTAAAATCGTAACTGTGGTTTTTTTCAACCACCAACTTTTGACAAATTGCTGTTTGTAATACCCTCACTTTCCAAAATACACATTTTCCAATATGTATTGTCATACTGTTTTTGAACAATTATCTGGATTTTAAAAGTATTACAAGAAATATTTATTTTAGGTTAAACCATGCACAGAAAGCTAACATCAACGTATATTTAGTTTTGAGATATTGAATTTAAATGGCAGAATTCACCAAAGTTTGACAAAATAGGATATGTTTTAGTGGGTGATGTGTGAGCGGGCTCGAAATTGAGCACTGTTTAACCCCAGAGAAAGATGCCTGAGCCCTTGGGACAGAGCCATTCCTCACACCCGCGATCCATCAGGGCTGCCTGCAATCGAGGGGAGTGGGCGGACCCTTGGGAAAATAAGACTGATAGTCCTTCAGAGTGTTTCCCAAAGTAGTCACGTATTTTACCAGTACAATCTAGACTTCAGCATACAAGTCCTTATTGTACAATACAGGATTTCTCTGCAGTTTAGGACATTTGCATGGCTTTTATGTGTCATTCTGATACATAGACACCATTTTATTTAACATTAATGTTAAAGTCTGCACCAAAGGTTGTTTCCGTCACTCTGTATTTTTGACAGTCAAATGTTTACAATTACTTGTGAGAAATAAAGGCTAGATGTCCAGTGTTAATAGGACAGTCAGGTTAGGTGTACAATTTTACTCTGACAGTATGGCTAGGCATTTAGTATGATAGTCTGGCTACATGTCCAGTGTCTGTCTGGCAGTCAGGTTAGGTGTTAAGTGTTACTAACAGTGAGCTAGGTTTTGAGCATCACTCTACAGCTAGCTATCTGCATTTGTTGTTACCATTCTGGATAGCACATATCTGTATTGTGTTTGGCCTTGCATAACGTTTTGTACAGCCTTGGCCAAAAGTTTTGAGAATGAGTATTGGACACAAGTATTGGTTTACACAAAGTTTGCTGCTTCAGTGTTTTCAGATCTTTTTGTCAGATGTTACTATGGTATACTGAAGTATAATTACTAGCATTTCATTGGCGCCAAATGCTATTATTGACAATTAAATTAAGTACATGCAAAGAGTCAATATTAGCTGTGTTGACCCTTCTTCCTCAAGACCACTGCAATTTTCTCTGGCCTGCTGTCAATTAACTTCTGGGCCACATCCTGACTGATGGCAGCCCATTCTTGCATTATTGGAGTTTTTGTTTGTCCCCTGGCCTCTTTAGGATTGCCTACAAGTTCACAATGGGATAAAGGTCTAGAAAGTTTCTTGGCCCTAGAACCAAAATGTCAAAGTTTTGCTCACCGAGCCCACTTTTACCTTATGGCAAGCTGCTCCATCATGCTGGAAAAGGCATTGTTTTTCACCAACTGTTATTGAATGGTTGGTAAAAGTGGCTCTCGGAGGATGTTTTGGTACCATTCTTTATTCATGGCAGTGTTCTTAGGCAAAATTGTGGGTGAGCCCACTCCAACCCCACACATGAATGGTCTCAGGATGCTGTTGACACGACTGGTGGTGGCACTCACCTTTTCTTCTCCGCACAAGCATTTTTCCGGATGCCCCAAACAATCAGAAAGAGGATTCATCAGAGAAAATGACTTTACTCCAGTCCTCTGTAGTCCAATTCCTGTACCTTTTGTCTTTCCCAATTTTTTTTCCTGTAGAGAAGTGGCTTCTTTTGCTGCCCTTCTTGACACCAGGAAATCTTCCAAAAGTCTTCCCCACACTGTGCATGCAGATGCACTCATACCTGCCTGCTACCATTCCTGAGCAAGCTTTGCACTGGTGGTGCCCCATTCCTGCAGCTGAATCAACTTTAGGAGTCGGTCCTTGCGCTTGCTGGACTTTCTTGGGCACCCTGAAGCCTTCTTCACAACAATTAACCTCTCTCCTTGAAGTTCTTGATGACCCGGTAAATGGTAGATTTAGGTGCAATGTTACTAGAAGCAATTTCCTTGCCTGTGAAGTCCTTTTTGTGCAAATCAATGATAGCATGTGTTTCCTTGCAGGTAACCATGGTTAACAGAGGAAGGACACTGATTTCCAGCCCCAACCTCCTTTTAAACTTTTAATCTGTTATTCCAATTCAATGAGCATGACAGAGTGATATCCAGCCTTGCCCTCATCAAAAATCACTGGGCAAGGCTGATGTGATGTCAACAGGTCCTTTTGTGGCAAGGATGAAATGCAGTGGAAATGTTTTTTTGAGGGGTTGAGTTCATTTTCATTGCAATGAGGGACTTTGCAATAAATTGCAATACATCTGGTCACTATTCATGACATTGTGGAGTATATGCAAATTGCCATCATAAAAACTGAGGCTGCAGACTTTGTAAAAATTTATATTTGTGATATTCTCAAAACTTTTATGTCACTTCTTTCAATTTTAATATACAGGATATACATTTAATCAGACTGTAACGTACAGGGTAGCACGGTGCCGGTTGGTGGTGGTATTTTGGGAGCACTTTTATTTTGAAGCTCACTTTGGTCACTTCGGACATTACCCGCACCTGTTTGCACTCTGTAATTTGTGTGTGTGTTTATATGTTCTTTGTTTCTGTTACCGTGTGTTGCTCATTGTGGATATCATGTTTGACAGTAAGTCCCGTCACTGTTGGTGTTTCTCTTGTCTTATTTTTAGTTGCTTGTTTCAGCAACTTTGATTCATCGTGTTTAGTTCGTGTTTGTTTTGTTTAAATAAATTCACTTATTAGTTAAAATGTATGCATTTGGTTCCACTCACACACACACCCGTGACACAGACAAATAATTTTGATGATGGAAATGACTATTGTAGTTAGAAATGGCAGATTTGTTTTCTGTAATATCTATAGAGGCCACTTATCCGCAACCATCACTCCTGTGTTCCAAGTTTATAATAAAAAAAAACGAGTTAATTAGAAAACCCTTTTTGTTACCAAAACTAAAAACATTTGTGCTCATTGAAGAAGCAATACAATTTGCCTTTTTTAGACTATTTAATTATTTGGAGCATTAGTATTTGTGGGTTAGAGGCTCAAAATGTCCCTTTCGGTACTTGTTCTGAAAAATGAGGACTATTCCATGTGAGAAATTGCCAAGAAATTAAAGATTGCTTTGAGCTACTCCCTTCACTGATGAGGGCCAACTGGCTGTAACCAGAATTGAAATACGTTATTGTCTAGTCTGAGAAACAGACCCCACAAACCGCTCCTCAACTCGCAGCTTCATTAAATATTATCATTAGTTCTTGACCAGGTTTGCACACACTGCAGCAGTGATTTCTGCCCACTCCTCCATACAGACCTTCTTCAGTTCCTTCAGGTTTCGGGGCTGTCGCTGGGCAATACGGACTTTCAGCTCCCTCCAAAGATTTTCTATTGGGTTCAGGTCTGGAGACTGGCTAGGCCACTCCAGGACCTTGAGATGCTTCTTACAGAGCCACTCCTTAGTTGCCCTGGCTGTGTGTTTTGGGTCATTGTCATGCTGGAAGTTCCAGCCACGACCCATCTTCAATGCTCTTTCTTGGCCAAGAACTCGCGATACATGACCCCATCCATCCTCCCCACAATGCGGTGCAGTCGTCCTGTCACCTTTCGTAGAAAAGCATACCCAAATAATTATGTTTTCACCTCCATGCTTCACAGTTGGGATGGTGTTCTTGGGGTTGTACTCATCCTTCTTCTTCCTCCAAACACGGCGAGTGGAGTTTAGACCAAAAAGCTTTATTTTTGTCTCATCAGACCATATGACCTTCTCCCATTCCTCCACTGGATCATCCAAATGAACCTGAGAAAAGTGGAATATAGGAAATTCCCTAACAATGGGGAAAAAAAATGCAGACAGTGGACGATGGAAGATTGGGGAAAAAGTGTTTAGAACGACCATGGCAAATTGGCCCCCCTCTATTTTGCCCCCCTTTAATATGCAGTTAGAAGGTCTTTGGCTGGGATGAGTGGTTATTGTATTCTTGCAAAACACAGCACTGGCGCTGATGGCAGCAGATGGCACTTTATACAGTATAATGGTATCAGTAATTAATGCTAGTAGAGTAGTCGTCAATATGTGATGAGTGAGTTAGAGTATGAATGCAACAGAAAGCGCTTCTGAACTTTTCATATTGGCTGGGATGCTAGGATTTATTAAACTAATCACATAAAGCTGTTGGCCACTGTCTACACCTTAACCCTAAAGCAGATACATACAATAGTCACTTAATGTAAGTTTTCATGGACAACAAGGCAAGTTCTGAACAGTGTTGAAATATTTTTCAAGCTTTTTGCCGAATTTGCCATAACTCTTTTTGTCTTTTGCTGCATTTAGCTCTTTTCCGTTTCCAAGTGACCCCACACCATACATTATGTTGTTGTTAGGGCTCTGAGGTCTGATACCAATATAATACTGTGAATGTTTTATCTGCAGACTTCTGCTCCAAGTAAATCTTACTCATTTCTACAGAGTGTTTGGGGGCATGCTGAAAGAAGATGTTTTTATATTTCATTGTATTCAAATTCCATCAGTTTGATCAATTTTCCCACATCTTTGCCTAAACTGTATTGTCAGACCATGATAGAGCTGCTGCTATGGTTCATAGATGGCTGCAGTCCGGCTTCAATATATATATTGCCCACGATATTGCAATAAATAGCTAGTGTTTATTGAGGGGACTGATAGTGACGAACCTGTAAATGCCATCATCCAAGTCCAGGACTGGTAGGAGGTCTTTATTTGCTGTTGTATGTTTTGCAATATGACAGGAAGAATAATTAAACCAATTCTAGATTTGGTTCTGTCGTTTTTTATTGTGGGTTTGAAAATAGTTTGAGATATCCAGACACAGATATTTTATAGGTACGGTCATACCAAACTTAGATCTAAGTTAGTGTTTGTAGGATGGGCAGGTACAGGTAGTTTTGAATCGTAGGTCTAGATCAATTAGAATTAAGGATTTGTTAGAGATGAAGGAAAAGGGTGTTTTATGTTATTGACACTATGTTTGACGGTTGGTCAGCACAAAGTTCTGGCGCCAGATGTTTGCAAAATAGTGCTTTTTTGCGAACAGGTCATTGGGAGAGTCACAGTCAAAAAGTGCACATTTATGGATGTATACATACGCCAGCCCTAGAATCAAACACTGAGAATCATCCTTTCAAACAGTACGTGGTCCAGACAGCATTTAGCCTGGTCAAAAACAACATCTGCACAGTACTGCTTGCTGTCCATGGTAGCTGTGATGTTAATTTATGAGTAAAATAAATAAAAAATGCTGACAAAACCCAGTGGATCACAGGTTACACCACTCTCCTCAGTCACATATCTGGCACGGTTTTACTAGTTGACCAAGTTGATATCAACTCCAGCACTCCTTTTCCCTTAGAATTTAAATATTTGCTGTTGCAATCTATCATTCCATTTTACTCAGTCTCTTGGGGATCTATAAACCTCCCCATTTGTGTAGTGTGCCCAAATTGGCCCAAAAACGAACACCACCTAAGAGCACAATGTTCCCGACTGACTGTCTCTGGTCTTTTACATTCCCCAATAGTAAAATTTCCATGTACAATTGTACCTTGATTGTAAGACGTAACAACCATTTCTCTACCTTATTTCAGCAACCAGCCACCAACGGAAAGTGCCAGAATAGACAATTCAGTTCTATGCCCCATATGCTGAGCATTGTTTTTGTATCAATTGTTTTAAATAATATATTAATTTGAAAGGCACCCGTTCTCTCATATATTTTGAAACTGCTATCAATTTATGGTATTTCAGGCATTTTGAGTCATGCTCAGTTTACTCAATATACTTATACATTTCAGTATATTTTAATCATATGACCCCATTTCCAAAAAAGTTGGGAAGCTGTTTAAAGTGTTAAGAAAAACAAAATGCAATTATGTGCATCATTTAAGCTCAATATTCTATTGAAAAAAAGTACAAAGACAACATATCAAATGTTGTAAATAATAAATGTTATTGTTTCTTAAGAAAAACATTTCTCACCAAGTCAATTAAACTTCAGGGAAAATCAATCTGTCAATAAGCTATTGTAAACTGGAGAGGCAACAGCAATACAACCTTCAAAAAGGGAATGGTTTTGCAAGTGGTGGCCACAGACAATTGCTCTCTTCCTATACTTTCTGACTGATTCTTCCACATGACCTTGTGTTAGGGTATTTGTTATTACTGGTAGCATGAGGCTGTACCTGCAGCCCATTCAGGTTACACACTCAGTCAAGCGCCCCCAGGAGGGCACATCCATACATGTTTGTTATCGAGTTGTTATCAGCCACAGTTCAAAAACCAGCATCCATGATGGCATGGGTGACTTGCTCATCTGTGAAGGCACCATTAATGCGGAACAATATATACAGGTTTTGGAGTAAGATATGCTGCCACCCAGATGACATCTTTTAGAGAAGGCCTTGCTTTTTTCAGCAAGACAATGCCAAACCACATTCTGCACATATTTCAAATGCATTCCATTAAAATCATTTGGCGCATTATGAAACGAAATATGACCGAGGAGACCCCAAACTGTTGAGCAGCTCAAATCCAATTTCAAGCAAGAATGGGACTATGTTTCACTTTCGAAACTATTGCAATTGGTCAGCTCAATTCCCAAATGCTTACAAAATAATGTTAACAAGAGCTGATGCAACACAGTGGTAAACATGCCCTTGTCCCAACTATTTTAAAATGTGTTGCGGGCATCAAACTCAAAATAAGCATGCTTTTTTCCGAAAGCAATACAATTTCTCAGTTTCAGCATTTGATATGTTGTCTTTGTACTATTTTCAATAAAATACAGGGATCAATGATTTGCACATCGATTGCATTCTATTTTTATTAGCATCTTACTCAGGATCCCCACTTTATTGGAAACAGGGTTGTACATTTACTTTCAAAAAGTAACAATTAGCTTCTGATCATAATTAATAGAATTTGGTTAGAGTGTTCAAATCTCATATGTGTTTCCTCTCTAAGATAGGTCACATTTTTTATTTATAATTGTATTTTGGAGAAATGGTAAACACAGCCATCAGCTTGAATATCCAGATTA
Organism: Novumbra hubbsi; assembly: GCA_016801125.1. Lineage (NCBI taxonomy): Eukaryota > Metazoa > Chordata > Actinopteri > Esociformes > Umbridae > Novumbra > Novumbra hubbsi. Next base: position 97,414 of record JACXGK010000266.1, read on the forward strand.
AAATGTTTATTGTCTTCAACTTTGCAGAGAAATTTTGTGCATTTTATAATTGTCTTATATGCGTGTTTTGACTCAAGGGTTCCCACTGAATATTTTTTTATTCTAATAAAACCTTTAGGCCAATGCCGGCCCTAGCCTTTTGGGGGCCCTAAGCAAAATAGTTTTTTGGGGGTCCCCTCTACCCTCCAGGGGTGGTTGGCTTTATTTGATCAAAGTAATTGTATTGTAGTAACTCGAGACCTTGGGACTAGGAGGTTCTATCTGACATTTATGTCAAAAATTAGTTAGTTGGATATAATAAATATTTAATGGGTTCTTCATATTTTTGTGAAGTTAGATAAAAAATAAAAAAAAAATTCATCAAAATAAATGTAAAACTATTAAGTTCTATCTAAACCCATTTCAACTTGGTGCTATAAAGTTCTATCTGCAACCCATTCACAAGCCTGCACAAAATAAAAATGCACCAATCAGAACACAGGCTAGGCTAGAGTAGGCAGCAATAATGTCATGCAAGCCTAAAAGAAAAACTGTCTAAAATCTAAAATGATGACAGTAATTCATCTGATATAGTTTTAGCTATCAGATAGCAACAAATATGTGGTGTAAGTAGCTATACAATCTAGCAAAATTTCTAACACCATCTGTATCAGGATTATGACAGAAGGACCCAAAGGCGGACAGTGATCAGGTAAGTGCAATGCGCTAGCACACAGAACGGTCGTGGTCATATACAGGCGTGGGTTGGCAACGGAGCTGGAGGGTGTGTGTCAGACGATGGGCAGAGATGTGGTCGGTGGGCAGGCGAAGGTCGGTAACGGGAACTCTAGAGACAATCAAGATACTGTGCAGGGGCTCAGAAACAAGGACTAGGAAACGCTGGATTTGTTGTAACAGGGACTAAATACACAGAGGGTAATGGGAAATAGACAACACCTGGTGGGGGGAGTGGAGACAAGAGAACAGGTGAAACACATTAGGGCGTGACAATCTGCTGCTATTTAAGTAGAAAGATTACCTGGGGGGTACCTCAATATGGTACGCCCCTAGATAGCTAAGTTACAATGTCAAAAAGTTAGCATTAGAGCAAATTAATGTTAGCGCTTGTAGCGCTAGTCCAGCCTTATACTTTTTTTTAATAGAGGTGTCAGCTAGCTAACCATCTAGTTATCATATTCTCCATCTTTCAATATGGTTAGCCATGGAGCAATATACCTACCTCTATAGTTAGCTAGCAAGCTTTAAGAATAATTAGCATCACATTAGCCTTGTTACAAAGACCTACTTGTTCTTTATTACATGATTATACATGATTAATACAGATTAAACACATTCATTAAGGAAGATTGATTAAATATGTATTGTTCCATTACAATGAAGAGCAGGGTCCACTAAATGATGGTCATTGTCCACTACTTGTGCAGGGTACACTACACAAAGAGCAGGTGGGGGGAAGAAAGAGGACATCCAATTTATCCTTATCCTTCTCAAAGCAAATCGAAAGCACCCATACACTACCATTGAAATGGAAAAGACAGATTTTAAATATTTCCAATCTTACACAAAAACACTAAATTTAAACAGATCCCATTTTCTCAAGTGGCCCAACTTTTCCTCACCCAATGCCCATTCAGCCTGCATGACTCCACCTCTCACAGGCATCCCCTTGTTCCAGTCAATATCAGGGGTCCTAAAGCACAAACAAGAGGTGACCACCCAGTCCCAACCTCCATCCACCTACCCAAAGCCAAACCGAATGATACCTAAAGTGCTGAGTATCAAAATCCTAAGACACTAGTAAATTAGTTTTATTAAATGGGTGCAATCGCAGATAGAACCATGTTGGAATACATGCCTGCTGTAGACAAGCAGCACTGCAGAGTGCTGTGCAAATTTTTTTAAAGAGAACAAAACTCAAATATGGAAGAATGTGTGTTGTTTAAAATATTTATAGAATTTAAATGTGTTGTGTTAACAACAGTTAATAAGATATATCAAATAAATAAGATATATGAAATTAAATGTTGGATAATAATGTAGTATGGAATCATAAGTTGTGTTAAAAATTAGAACATAATTCTTAATGAAAATTTGAAACTACGCCAAAAATCCTAATACTGTTTTTCTCTTTTCGTATATCTTGAGATACATACAGCAATTTACTATAAAAATAAATGTATGTAATGTATTTCATGATGTATAGTGACTCCATTTTGGTAAAAAAGTGTTTTTCTATTATTTATATATTCAAATAAACTGATTCAGATAGAACCTTATGCTTCTGAAAAGTCTCAATCTAGAATGACCAATATGATTCTATCTGCAATTGCACTCCCTTAATAAAACATATTTACTAATGTCTTAGGATTGTGATACTCTGCATTTTATGTTTGTTTTTGGTGAGGATCTTAATGGGTTATGTAAGAAGTATTCATTTAAAAAACGTTTGAGATCTGGGATGTGAATACTTTGATGCTTAATATCTCTGAACTATGCTTTGCGCAGATAGAACCTTCTAGTCCCAACGTCTCGAACTGCCAAGATACCCAGTAAAGAACAATAATGCTCTCTTATACAATAAAAAGGTTTAAGTAATCCAGTAAAACTCATAAGTGGGGCTGATCTGACTCTCTTTGACTCTCTTCCTCCACTGCATCTAACTATGGCCTATCAGCAACCTGAACCTAGGTTAGTAATATCCACCCTTTAAAGTGACAGTACTGTATAAAGGGTAGATGTAGCTGGGCAATACTTCAAACAAACAGTACGTTTAAAATATATTTTATGCAAATAAAAAGTCACACTTAATTTCTTTCCAAGCCAACCTTATTGTGTGAATGTTCCCTAGAATTTTTTACAGTAGACATTATTGACATCATAAAGCCATGCTGGTCTGCAGAACAAGTGACTTCCAAGCATCAGACACACATTTTTATATAGTTCCACATTGATATTAGGCATTCCCATTATGCAAACTTCTGTGTGGATCATTCCCAAATCTTCACAACCATCTGGGTTCCGTCCCCCCAAGCTTGTATTAATTGTTGTATAGCATATATTCTGAAATCAATTATTTTTTCATCTCTAAGCTCAGGCTATGACTCATTTTATCAAGGCATTAAAGGACAAACATTCACATGAACTATATTGTTGCTCATTTGTTACAAGAATACAGTAAGGAGAAAGACAGTACACAGCTGTTGGCCTTAATTCGAAATGTGTACCTTATTCTTTATCAGCCTCTCTTAACAATTAAATGTGAACAAATCATAGAAAGGCAAGACTGTTAAGAAATGTAATATGAGCCCTTCAAGTGAAATATTTTAGCAATTAACACCTAATTTATAATAAAGTGATTACATGAGATATATACAAACGTGGTCCAATTTGTTGGTTCCCTTATGGCTTATTGAAAAAATGCCTTATTATAATATATATCACGTCCTTGTTGTATTGCGGAACCAAACGCAGACCTTGTTAAATGAAAAGTGAATTCATTCCACATAAAACACAGACACAAACTAACACGAACGTAAACGCTAAAAGCAAAGGTGCTGTAATAAACAACAAAACAGAACTTAAATAGCTTACAAAGAACATGTAGCGTAACCACTGTAAAGAGGACTTAAACAAGAAAGAACCGTGAACGTTGTATACACAAACAATAAACCACACAGCCTAAGTAGCCTCCCCAATCAGAGTCAACTGAATGCAGCTGCTCTGACTGGGGAGCCCACAGCGGCATGAAGAAGGCTAGAGGCCTCTCCATGGTTTATGCCCTGAAACGGCCAGGGGCGGCAGCCAGGGCATGACAATATATAATATAATATATATATATTATATAATATTAAAAGCAATTGTATACTTGCATGCCTTTGAAGCAAGGATTATTGCTTATTCTACAAAGTTATTCCAAACTGGCCGTGAAAGAAATGTGTTGGTACAACTTAAAAAATAAAATAATTTGATTAAAGTGATATTTGAAACTCATTTGTTTATTTAATTATCACACATCTACTTCTTGTATTCAGTCATTCAGCCTACTTAAATGGAGAAAAGTAGTCACTGTGTTTTTGGTGTCATTGTGTGCACTACACTGCACATGGACCAGAG